>CAEFZY010031151.1:0-42530 GCA_903066815.1 Brachyrhaphis roseni
GTAAACTTGTTAGCATGTTATTTATGCTATAGTTATCTGAATAAGTCTTAATATGTTATGTTAACATACCAGGCACGTTTTCAGTTCGTTGTTCATGTGTAATGTAGTGTTAGTATACCGTACAATTATTCAGCCTGTTGTTGCCTCTATTCTATTTTTATTGCCTTTCAAGATGACATGTCTGTTCTTGGTGTTGGATTTTATCCAATGAATTTCCCTCAAAAATGCAACTTATACTCCGGTGCAACTTATATATGTATTTTCCTTCTTTATTATGCATTTTATGGCTGGTGCGACTTATAGTCCAGAAAATACGGTAAGTGTTTAGTTAAATATAGTAAATTACACACTAAAGGGTCAGTAGTATTTATTTTCCAGACACATGGTGGAATTTTATAGCACAATCAAGTAACTATGTTGCCTTCAGTTGCTGTACATATCAAATCTGACTTAAAAGAAACTTGACTTTGTAATTTAGCATAATAAAATTGGGCCTCTGTCTCTTTAAGAAACTCCTGCTCTTTCGGAAATTTCAGGGAGTCAGCAATGCCGCTCCTCTGCTAACCAATTAACAACATTTTTACTAGTGTTGTACTGAGAAGCATAATGAGCTCAGCAGATGCGTGGTTCCACCAGATGTTCGCTAATTTCTGCTGGCTAGTCTGAAGGAGCAGAAGGGGGGAGTTGGGGGCAGGGGGCTGCTCTGTGAGGCACAAGCTTGGAAACTTGGAACTGCAGCTGCAAGGAGAAGCTAAGTCTACCAGGTGTTTTGTCCACCTTAATGGTTGCCATGGAGATTAAAGGATTTTTCAAACATGCATGAAAGCATCAAAGTTGCACTCTGGGTATGATTTTGATGAGAGAATAACATCATAACATGATGTAAAGCTCATAAAAGTCAATTTTAAAAACTTTTCAGACACCTTTCATCTCTAACATTTACTGTCATATTTACATCAGCTCCAGATGAAAACCACTAACATTGTGGCCATAAATCAGTGATGTGCGGTGAGGTTCATAGTTGGTGAGGCACTGACTTAATCAGAATCATATTTACAGATATAGACACCCTGAATGTTATTGTTTACATAAGGAAATTTGCGCGTGCGGGACAACGCTGGAGGGCAAAAAGACTATTATTCTACATGTCATGCTTAGCCGCGCTGCCGTCGTAGAATAACTGCGTTAACTCAATCAAACTTGGACGCAGATATTATTACTTTCATGCTGTGCACCATAGCAAAGGAAAAAAACTGTTAAAGTACAACTCAAAACCACTTTTTTCTCGCTCTCTGCATTGGCCAGGCTACACACAGACCCGTTGCCATAGCAACTGATAACACCCCTAAAAGAACACTGAAATATTTCCCACACAAAGAGCAGAACATTCAGTCTGTTGCAGTAGTATGGCTTTAGGTTTGATGCTTATTTTGCAATTATTAAGTGATTGATGTGGTAAGAAGAGAAAACTATAAATATATTGCTGCACTTGACTTTACTGTATGGCTAGCTCCATGGTTAGCTCCATGGCTAGCTCCATGGCTAGCTCCATGGCTAGCTCCATGGTTAGCTCCATGGCTAGCTCCATGGCTAGCTCCATGGTTAGCTCCATGGCTAGCTCCATGGCCAGCTCCATGGCCAGCTCCATGGCTAGCTCCATGGCTAGCTCGCTGTTACTGTATCATACTCTGCAGTTGTGGAGTCACAATGTCTGGGATCAGACATTTCTGATCAGGCAGTTCTCTGCCATGAGGCAAGAGAACTGCCTGCCTCACCTCCAATCTGTTCTCCGGTTTCTGATCGCTCCTCAGCACACGAAACACGTTACACACAGTTTGTGACAAAAGACACTGTACATCAGTTCATACATTAACTGTCTTTTAGCCATTTTATTGGCGACATACAGACAGGAGGAACATGCTGTCATCGAATGGCAGCCAGTGAAGTTGGTGAGGTTGATCAATCCCAGGTGAGGCTCAGCTCTCTGCTGCCTCACCGGCTTGACTTCCGAGCATTTGAATGGGAAAATGCGAAAATTCAGCGATTTTGAAGAAGAAATAATCAAAATTGGTTAAGCTAAATGAAAAATAGGTATTTTATAGTACAAACCACAGGGTGAAAATAGCAATATGCATTATTTTATCATTATATATAATTTTTCCATGGTTAGTTAGCCTCCCCTGACTGCACGTCACTGCCATAAATACTATAAGAGTCATCAATCAATAAATGAAAAAAGAAGATCACATACAAACATCAGCAGACTGAGAAAACTCTGACAGAAGCACACATTTATGACTCTTTTGAAAAGGCAGCAATCTTATTTATTTTGAGTGAAACAGACTGAGGTAAATCAGACCAATCAAATCTCGCTCTTTGACAGGTACCAGGAGCTGCTGGGTCTGTCCGCTGAATCCCACCACCGTTTCTTTCAGGGTGTGAAGCTCCTAATGAAGACGCAGTTAAGCGATTTGGGAACAGATGATTTAGTGAGAACGTCATTATTCCCCGGCTCGTGGCTCACTTGAGTAGAACATGATATTCATAATTGCTGTCAGAATCAACTTGTGGCAGGCTGCTATCAAGAACGTGAGAGGAGCTAAAATTGAAAGCGTCTCCAGAGTCGGAGCGGCGGGGGAATACAGAGTGATCAAATTAGTTCCGTCCTCCTGGCGGTTTGTAAACAGCCGCTGATCAACAACATTGTTTCAGTTTGGGAGGTGGATGACATGAGAGGCTCCGGAAACACACCCATATTCACGGCTTCTGGGTGGGAAAGCTTTATAAACACACACACACCCACAACATGTCTGAGAGACACTTATGGACAAACACACACACATCCCTGCACTTCTATCCAACTGGGGACTTTGAGTTGACTTCCATTGATTTTATTGACTAACAGACATTTCCCCTAACTTCTACCCTTTACTATGCATAAATACACACACACACACCCACGCACACACACTCCTCTAAAGCCAATTCATCAGAGAGTTTGAGCTGAACTTACAAGTAAATAAATGTCTTCCATTTCATCTTAACAGGTTTTACTATAAACAGCTATATGTAAATCACATATTAGGCCAGTCTATTGTTTTTATTGACTTTCAATGGAACTTTGTATCCTATGTATTTTACAAAAAAAACCCCGAAATAGATGTTAACCGAAAGGTCAAACATCCTGGCTAAGGTAAAAAAAAAAAATTAGGTAAGAGAAAAAAAGATTCCTCAGTACAAAAGTATTTTTCAAAATAAACACTATCAAATCATTGCTCAACCTCTTTTTTTGCACTATTTTATATTTATATTTTCTACTTTATGTTAACACAATATAAAAGTTATCACAGAAATATTACCATAAATGCCATAGACAGCAGCCCTAATATTGAAATAGTTAAGCATGGGTTTATTGAAAGCCACAAAGACCCCGAACCAGTGAAGGTGCTGCAGCCTGAGCAGCAGTCACACACTGGTCAGCCTACAAGGCTTCGCTGTGTGTCCTTGTGTGAGTCCATCTCTGCATATGTGTTTTATACAAGATGTTTGAAGTGGAAATAGGAAGGCTCACCAAAGAAGAGGCAGGTGCTTAAAGGCAAAAGCAAGGACAAAGTCCTCAGCCAGCCTTTGTGTGCTTTGAAATGAGAATATAACAGAATATTAAACGGTCTCTGCAGCTGCCTCACTTTAATATTTCCCTGCATTGCCACAGTGACAGATAACCATCACAATAAAAGCCCAACTGTCACACGTTCCCTTCGGTGACATCTTGTCTTTCAGTCAAATCCGTGCCATAATCACAGTGTCCGTAACAATGTCTTTGTAATTTGCATTCTTTCATCTCAGCCCCTTTATTCTGCTCACCTTTCCTTTTATTTATCCTCAGTGTCTTCTCGCTGGCACGGAGGAGAGTTTGCTGACATGAATAAAAAAAATAAAAAAAAAAAGGACCCTGAGCCTCAGTCAATCCCTCAGTGACTTAAGAAGCTAATAATTGTTGCCTGCCGGAGAGGGAGAGGTGAAGAATGACAAGACCTGCCAGGAAGGCGCACCTTTAAACCGGCAGAACACAAACCTGCTGCCAGTTTAATCACACAGCATCTGGAGGCTGGGCCTGAAGAAGCAGCTGCAGCATTCAGAAGGGGGGATTGATAAATAGGTGCTTTATTGTTTACCAGCTCATCTTCCAGTTAAAAAGAATCTAAAAACATTCCAGAGAAAAAGGTCAATTTTATTAGATTCCATTGTGAAGCTGAAAGAGGATGGCAGTTCTATGCATATTCAGAGTTGTCATTTGCATTTTAACATAGCCGCCTTTTAATGTTGACTATGCAGAGCAGAGCAATATATCTGAAATTAGTTTTCAAAGACTTTATATATAACTTTAAATTCTAAAGACAAAACCCCCAGAAGAAAGGCTGTACAACATCTTTACTGCTGGGTTCACTTTTACGAGACTTGAAAACGCTGGTTTTGACAGTACTTTGCAAAACCATTCATTGTTTTACATTTTGTTATGCTATAGCCACATCTCAGCTACGTATTTTATAAGGGCTTTATGTGACAAACCAACACAAAGACAAAAATAATAAAGTGGGAGGAAAAAGATACTTGGTTTTCAATTTTCCTTGCAAATTATAAATCTGAAAGGTGTATTCTCCAGGTGTATCCTTTAAACTGATACAGATAAACCAAGTCTCATGCAACCAATTGTCTTCAGAAGTCACTCTAATCAGCAAATGGGGTCCATGAGAATGTAATTTAGTCTTTTAATTGGGGCATGCCATAGCAATGCAAAGGGAGAACAGTGACTGACTTGCAAAGTCACTGTCACCTCAGAGGAATGTTTTGGGCATTATATAACTGGTTTAACCCAAGATGTTTGGGTTCCTCAGGAAACTTTCAAGGTATTTCATTCATACCACAAAGGGGCACTATTGATGTACAGAACATTTCACGATAAGTTTCAAAGTTAGCGTTGAGTGTTTGGATGAATTTGATCTGGACCTGATTATCTTTAGCTTTCACTTCTTAAAGGCTGCTCTTGGATATTTTCGGTGCAATTTGGCGCAACTTAAATCGTGAATAAGATTAACGGAGTGGAACTTTAAATCTTCTAATTTTGGACTCTTTCAAATCCACCGCTGAGAGAATCACAAAAATCTATCGGAGAATCTTTGCATCCAAAAGGAAGAACAGGCCATGATCCGCTGACTGAGCGAGTACAAATCCACCCAGCAGCCCCTCCTTGGTATCCCTCCCACTTACTTTTAGGTGTGTGTGTTGGCATGTGTGTGCCTGTGTTTCAAGCTTGAGTGAGCCAGCTGAGCTGAGGTGTTGTGACCAGACTAAGTGTGTGTGCCTTATATCAGTGTGTCCTCAATCGCTCTCACTGTATGGGGCACTTAAGTCCAAAGGCACACAATACACACATACAGTAGCCACCTGCACACATCTCTGCACACCCACACTCACACAAACTCAGTGTTTTGATGAAAACTCAAGTGGACCAGTGGTTCAGTCAACCTCCCCACCAACGTCTCTCCTCTCTTTTTTCCTTCGTCTTTCATTGCTTCTTTCCCTGTGACACTTTTGTGCATGTCACGCAACCCTGTGCTCTCTCCTACACACACGCACGTGATGTCAGTCTCTCAGCCAAAGCCCTGCACCTTTGTCAAGGGAAAAGCACTTAAGCACGCTCATATACACACACATACTCTGCATCCACGCACATCCGTGTGTGATTTAAGTTTTTTTTTTTTTTTCTCCCTTCACCCTTACTGCTCACACGCACATGCATTTACAAACCCTCACTCTGAACCGCCTTCCTCTCACCATCTCGTGCCATGCTCGGCTCTCTGGGTCTTGTATGGTCTTGAGTGTGCGTGACAGTGGCTGGATTTGGTGAGGGTGAATTAGCACAGCGACCCAGTTTATTACCAGTGCAGTTGAGGCATCATATGCCTTTACTGCATATGAGTTTGAGTTTACTACTTCATAGTAAACTCAAACTTACTATGAAGTATATATATATATTTTTATTGCTTGCTTCCATTTTTACAGATATTCGCACTCATCTTGGAAACCACAGACAGATCTCTCTCCTGTTTCTGTCTACAACCATTGAAAGGCTGGTCTTCCTCTCACAAAACAGTATACTGGACTCAGACCAATCTCGGTTCAAAAGTGGCCATTGAACTCGAATGGCTCTGTTGAATATGACAGAAGTCAAAGAAGAAGCCAGACTGACAGCCAAGTCCTCAGTACTTATCCTATCGTATGTTTTGGTCCATACTCGTACCTTACTGGTTGGTACTTCAAGGTATCCTGGCTTTGTGACAGTTCTATAGCTCACCACATTAAAACAGGAGTTCCCTAAGTCTAAGTACTAAGACCTCTTCTCATACATCACCTCACTGGACCAGATCATCCGACCACTCCGACTCCAACTTTACAATTAGATGGATAATATCCAGCTCTTAGCAGTAACCGTTGCCTTTCTTTATGGTGTATCAGCATTGATCAAAGCCCATCAATCCAACTAAACCTGCTGCTTGTCTTCCCAACCAAACCAACCTATATAATCAATGACCAGATGACCTTTAAAGATAACTTTCCCCTCTTGCTTGTTCGCACCAGTTCACATGGTTAAACTTAAAGTACTTCTGGTGCAGTCTGTGGTTATATCCTGTCTTGACTACTGTGACACCCTTCTAAACCTCTGCAGATAGTTTAGAATATGGCAGCGTATCTTGTCTTCAATCAGCCAAAAAGAGTACACATCACCCCTCTGTTTTGAGCCCCACTGGTTACTGTTAGTCGCCCGAGTCAAATTCAAGCCACTGATGTTGGCCTACGAAGTCTTTTTTTTTTGGAACAGTGCACATTTGATTAAATGCTCAAAGGCTTATATCACAATGTGGTCACATCCAAGGATTCTCAGCTAGCAGTGTTAACACCACAGTTGAGACAATCTAGATCTTTTTTATGTGTTATTCTATAGAGATGGAATTACTTAAATGCTGCCACACTAAGAAATCAGGACTGCAACTTAATGATGAAAAGTGTCATTTCAACCAGATCTGCCTACATTTCATTGGCCACACAATTTCAGCTCAAGGTCTAAAGCCAAATACTTTGATGTAACTACTTTAGGTTCATTTCTATGTACTTTGCTCAGACTTTGACTTTCTAAGACTAGGACCTTAAATTGTTGATCAGCTAATGAACAGTCTGTCACAGTTTAAATGCACTGTCTGAATAATTAGCTTTTAATTCCTGTAAAGCACTTTGTATTGCCTTATTGCTGGAAATGTGCTATATAAATAAAATTACCTTTACCTTACTGTCCCAGTTATTGTATTTTCCGGACTATAGAGCGCACCTCACTATAAGCCGCACCCACAAAGCAAAAAACAAAAACAAAAAAACCCCAACTGGAAACGTACATATATAAGCCACACCGGGCTATGAGCCGCATGGTTTAAAACATGGGAAAAAAGTAGTGGCTTATAGTCTGAAAAATACAGACTACTTCTTTTTGCATTTGGAATCTCCATTTACAACCTTGTTACGAATCATTTTGGCAAAATATGAATGTCTGTAATTTCTTCTCCAGCCTTCAGATTCTGCTCCGTTGTGAATTTTCTTCTTGCCACCATAACAGAGTACCAAAGGATTCACATTAACTGTCAAACCTGTGCTTCTGTAGCAGTGGTCACATTACTTAATGATCAGTTAATCATGCAGTTCCCAAGCAGCACCTCGCCAACACTCATTCTTCTAATTCATGGAAATGATTTTGCTTGGACTCTTGTGCTTTCAGCTTAATTTTTGATAGATGACAGCATGTCGTATTGTATTTGTTATATGTTCTGATGTTGTAATTATCTAACTTTAAGACCTGCTTAGGAACAGGTGACTATTTACTGTATCCTGATAAGAGGGTGAGCTTGTGTTTTATGATAACTGCATATGCAGACTACTATCTTTCAAATACAGTTTGATGATTTTAAAACTGCTTTGACATGAATTGCTAACTTTTGTTAAAGAGAGAGGGTGTTTTCCGCCGGGTTGAGGTGGGCGATGCGCAGCAGAGATTTATGAGGCTGCAGGAGACGGAGCAGAGGGAGCGGGAGGGAAAGCGGAAGGAGATGCCGACATTGCTGTGCTCCATGTCTTGTTCGGCTCGTTTAGCTGACAAACTACTTTTAGGTTTTAATTATCCATTGCTCTGTGATTAATAGTTTTTAATTACTGTAACCAATGACAATTCTGAAAGATATTTAAGACTCTTAATGAGGCTGGATAATCACAATAGCAGGGAAAAAAAAAATCAAAAAGGACAAATTCAAAAAAAGAGGATGACAAAAAAAAAAACCTTTTGAGTAAATGTCCTTTTTAAAGCAGGGTGAAAAAGCATCAGAAGCAAAACTGTTCTCAGTATTTACAGACTTCAGAGAGATGTTACTGTAGGCTTCAGAAAAGCTGTTGACCGGACCTTGAACCTCTTTACCCAAGTAATCTTTTTTTTTTCCTACATCATCCCGTTCCACAGCTTCAAACAGACTTTTTGATTCGTAGGAAAGGTTAAAACCTTTTTTAAATTCATGTGTTGCTTCAAAGGCTTTTTGCACTCTGCAGACACTGCTGCTCATGCTCAGAGCACAGAGGAAGTCTTCAGACAGGTGAATGGAGTAACTGATGCTTACACGATCATATTGTCACCGAGAAAACAGAATGCTTGAGAAGTTCAGCCGGTTCAAACTATTTTTTATTTTTTTCCTGGAATTAAGAGGTTAGGCTGAAGCTATGCTCAGGCAGATAAATACTTTCTTGACCTTGTCATGAACTTTGCCTCGCTGTGGGCTGTTTAGGTGTTCAGTTGTGCATACAGGTAGGAGTTTTATTTAAATGAGCAAGACAGTGGGTGTGCAGCACCTCTGTTAACCGTTTCTGCCAAAGCAAACTGTGTGCTTTAAGTAGGCGGCGGTCATTTTGCCCCTTCACCATTTGATGCTTTGTTAGATTTGGAAATCTTACCAAGCTTTTTGTAAGATCCACATTTCTACCAAACAGTTGTAAGCTTCGACCCGCCAAGGTAACATTTTGCACCTGCTTTGAAAACCAATGATTTGAATAAATTTTTAATGGAAATGTTTTTTAGACTCCAATTGACTCTTTGCACATGCAAATGACCAGCTCCACCATGACCGACATTAAAAAACCCTATGTGCGCCTGAAAAGATTGTCAAAAACAGACACCTGGTTTCGCTTTTATTTAAACGAATTCATTAAAAAAATGACCATATGGTGCTTTGAGTTCAGCCGCACAAACAGACAAGGATGAAAACCAAACTCATCATTTTATTGTGAACCTTCAAAAAAGCAAAGGTGACAAACAGCAGTTGTCAGCCATAAGGACTGGCAGCCCTCTGTGTATTCATGGATTTGGAGCGAACACATTAGACATGTACTACATAAGTGAGTAAGATGCAATCAAATATTGGTGATTTAATCGTAAAAAGTTGTGGGTCACTCTTTGTCTAAAGTGTAAGATCATACATCTTGCTGTCTCTAGCAATGCCTCACTGACCTAACTTCATGGTCAAAGTCTTTTTTTTTTCTTCCAAAAGCGATTTTGGCAATAAAATCACCATCTCTTTTTTTGGGAAAGAGGATTTAAAAAAAAAAAAAAAAAAAGCAAATAAACAGTTTTGGCAAAAAAAAGTGACATTTTAGAAAGTTAATGAATGGTAGAATGGAACAGGAGATGGATAGATGGATTAGCTCCATTTAATCAATATTATCAGCATCGCTCTGATCTGTTGTGGTAAAAAAAAATGAGCAAGGCTATAAAGCAAAGCTTTCAATTGACCAATTTATGTATATTCCAACTCTTACCGATCATCATGTGATTATGAACTAAAGACCAAAGTCCTACATAAAAATGGCAGTAAGAAGTTTCCTCTGTATGCTGACTGAGCTCAGGCTTAGAGATAGAAGAAAGCGCTGCGTCCTCCAGCAGGAGGTCGGAATAGAGCTGCTACTTTAAAGGAGTCAGTCGAAAAGGTACAAGCATCTACCAGGATGCTTCCTATGCAAGGCATTCACCTTTTGGTAGGAGACCTTGTCAGATTATGTTGGAGAGAGTATATAACCAGGAAGAATGATGTCTGGGTTTTCCTTCTGGACCATGACCTCATGACCTGATCCCAGATAAACAAAAGACAGTGAGTGGAAGTGGACAATTCACAGTCCACTTTTTCAGAGATTGCAGAGTGGAAATATCCTTCCGTAATGACCTGCTGTGGAGACTAAACCTGCCTAATGATTGAGATCACAATGGGAAGCCTTTGTTTCACATTAGCCACAATAAGCAGGTGGGTCAAGTGGGAGGTGAACTACTTTTGGAAATAGTCCAGTGTGAGATCAGCCTCAGTTGAACTTCCCCATCTGCTCAGTTCATTGTACAGTTATGACTAATGAATCACCGACAAACGCACAAGGCCTGTGGATTAGCAGTGTTCCTCCAGTCCTCTCTCTTCTCTGTTTGACACAACAAATGCAACAGAATCTACAGTCTGGATCAGTTTTCCATGCAGAATTGATCCAAATCAAGCAAATCCACAAAGAGAGCAGGAATGAATTTGATCTGACTTACCAACGCAGGAGTCTCTGTGCTCTTCAAAGCCGGCTGAGCACACACACCGTCCAATGGGAACCAGCCACTCGCCCTCTGCGCTGCAGTACATCTTAGGGGTATCTCTCTCCTCAGCATGGTCAACGCACTGACCCCTGACCTCCACCAGTGAGGATGAGTCAGCCCCCGTCACTACATCCGTGAAAACTGCCAAGTTGCGGCTGACGCCCACGCAGCGCTTGTAGTAGACCCGGACCGAGGTGAGGGCGATGCAGGCGCCGATGTCCTGGAAGGCCAGGTAGAAGCCCCGTCTGTTCAAAGGGCCCACCCCTCTCACCTGTGACCAGGGAGGAGTTGGTGAATACAAAGTTCAACATATGAAAAGTATTCACAACCTTACATCTTTCTTCTGTTTTTACTTTTCGGATTATCAAGCAAAGTCTAACATCAGACCAAGATCACCTGAATAAGTGCAATGTTGAGTTTCGACACAATATTTTCAATGTTTACAGAAATAAAAACCTATTCAAATGATGCTGGGCCTGTGTGGGAAAAAAGCAATCAGCCTACTTAATAAGTCTTAAAATAGCAGATTAGCAAACATATTTTGGAACGCTCAGCTCAGTTTAACCATGACTGCTTGTGATTTTAATCATGAAATCACAAGCTACTGTAGAACCTGTCTGCCAACATGAAGAGGGATGAGAATAATAAAAAAAAAAAACTTAAAACATTGAGGAACAAAAGGTCCAAAAATTGCCAATGATGGTGACTGAGACAGGAGTTCCTGTAACTAGTGGGTTCCTGGTTCAAACCCCGTCTGTCTCGGTCATTGCACTTCACCCGCTTTGCCTGCTGGTGGTGGTCAGAGGGCCCAACAGGTGGCGCTGGTGCATGGCAGCGTCGCCATCTGCAACAGGGCAGATGTGGCTCCTATCTAGTAGCTTACCACCATCAGTGTGTGAATGTGTGTGTGAATGACTAAATGTAGTGTGAAGTGCAATGGAGTCCACCAGACTTCAAAAAGCGTTATTCGAGTTCAGGGAATTTTACCATTTAAGCACCTTGCCAGATTAATAACTTCAGCCACACCAAGAATAAAATTAGTGTTTAGGAGCGGCCATCACAAAAGCAGCACTGTGAGTGGTCAGACTGTATATCAGTTCATTCACCGCACTGTAAACTGACCCATGCACTGTGAGAAGCTTAAAGTTTGAGATAATGTCTTCCTCCGTAACTCTGCTTAAAACTTCTGAGGTCAGAAAAGAACAGCTGAACTTATACAGAGTTTTAATGAAAAACATGTTAATTATGTTTACATTTCTTGCGCTGGATTTTATTTAGAGGTTTCAGAGATTATGGTAAGTGTTCTGAAAAACTAATCTTTCATTGTACTGGTTTTAAAAACTGTTTATCATTTTCTTTTTCTACTACACACTGATAAACTATGATGTGTTGTTCTGTCACATAAAGTATTTAGAGGAAAAACTGAAATTTCTGACCAATTGTGAGTATCTGCCCTTTCTTTACATCCAATCGTTTCACTTTGCTTTTAGATTTGTGTATCTGAAGCACACGGATGCTGCTGCAGAGGGCTTCCAAGGTTCTGCTCAACAAATAAAAAATCCAATTGGTTTACTCGCTGTAAGTATGGTGTATGCTTTGACACTTTTAAAAAGCATAACAACATTTCAGAAGACGGTGTGGCTTTACATTATGTGCATCAAAATCAACCCATTTCAAAAGGCATTACTTTTCTCATGTCTGAGTGTGTGCAGAAAATCAGCTTTGCAGGATAAGGTTGGTGATTTTATTTTTCACTGTGAACAAATCAGACTTTAAGTGCTCCACCACAGAAGCATTAGGCGGCCCTTACACATGCCAGGAATCTAACCTTAACAGGAGTAAATGGGACATTTCTTGGGAGGGAAGTATTTTTGTGGGTGGATTAATCCACTTTTAAGTGAGAAATTCTCACAGCTACACTGTTGTATGTGGGACTGAATAAAAATAAACCATTTACAGAGTGCGCGTGTGTGCGTGCGTGTATTTGTGTTTGTGATGGATGTAGGAACATATTGCCATGGTAGGTCTGAAGAGCTTTTAATAGTCCAGTAGCAACACTGAAAACTCTGAGAAACCGCCCAATACATCAGGCTTGAGATGATCTATTTGGATTCTTATTTTAATAAAACAAGCATTAAGAAAAGAAATATTGGGACATACAAGGAAAAGCTTCACATTTCTCATGTTAAATTGGTGGAGAAAGAAAAGGAAGATGCTAACCATATATTAAAAGCCAGATGATTGGAATAGTTTGACTAACTTATCTTTACTTGAGTCTGAAGATTATAAACTACAAATCTTCTCTGCAACAATTTATAGTGTCTGTTGTATTCAATTTGCACCATACAGTATTAAATTTGAAACTATTAGACAAGAAGAGAGTCTTCAGGATATTCTTTCATTGTAGAACAACTAAAACCAATGACAATATTACAATGTTTTCTATTAGGGCTGGGCAAAATGGTAAAAAAATAAAAATAAAAAAATCAAGCCCACTGATTCCCTACATTTCTCGTGTCAATGTGAACACTGCTTCCTGCTGAGCAGTTTCCTCTGCGAGTCAGTGCATCAAAGAGAAAGCGTAAAAGTTTTCCTTTGCGTGTCTGGCGAACACATCCAGTTTCAAAAGTGGAAAATTTGGACATTTCCTTGTTTCCTTGCGGATGGGATAAAGAGAGTAAATTTCCACCAAAATCATTTTTGAGATTTATCTCAGAAATTTTCTAGAAAAAATAAGGCAATTTCCAAATGTTCCCCAAATCTTCTACTTTTGAAACTCAGTCCAGCAAAAGTCAAATTTCCAGAAGTGAAAATTTTTGACTTTAGATACTCACAAATTTCAATGTTTTTCTCCAAAATCTCTGCGATGAAACTCAAAATTTCAATTTTTTTCTAGCAAACTTTCAACTTTTCAAACTCAAAAATTTCCCGTTTTGTTCTTGAAAATTTCTACGCTTAATTTAAAACTTTCTGAGGTTTATAACGGAAATTTATTCCCTTTTTTCCATCTACAACGGCCCTAACACGCTGTCATGACCTCCGCTTTGAGTCTGACTTCAGTCCACCTCTGAGGAGTTTCATATGCTCCAGTATTTTGGGGGCAACATGAATGCTGCTGCGCACGTTACATAACCAGTTGTTGCTAGGTAACCAAAGACTTAGTGTTAGCTGAGCTGCGAGAGGTTGGGCAGTTTAAGCCTTTCCTCTGCCTACATCCCCCAGAATGCCGTGCAGTTCTGAATTGGACACATTTTCTACTGGTATTGATCATGTGTCTATCACGATAGATACTGTTTTCTGGCTCAGCCCTGTTTTCTATCCTATGTTAGCTGTCAGTCTAAGCATTAAGAAATAGATGATTGTGTCTCTGCAGTTTCATTGTCTTAACAGTACATGTGTAGTGGGATGAAGGGTGTGGTCACCTCATCACTTAAACTTTGTTGTTTTAAAGGTATTTTTGCCTCTAGTGGTCTTTATTTGAAAGTGCTAAGACAGGAAAGAAGGGAAATGAGAGAAGGAAGACATGCGGCAAAGGTCACCAGGCTGGGATTCGAACCTGCGACAGCCGTGTCAAGGACTAAGGCCTCCTTATGAGGGTTGTGCTTAACCTCTGCTCCACCACAGTACCCCAGACTTTGTGTCTTTTAATCATATTTATGGATCTAAGAGTGCCCCCAAGTGGTCAGATCAGCCAAGTCAGTCATAAGTACGGCAAGCCCTCCATTTCACTTCAAGCACTGTGGGTGAATCTTGATAAACACAGACAAAGCATCTTCATAGTGCTACATGAGATGAAGTAGTGCTGCAAAGTGTGAGCAGCAGTGGTTTAAATGCACATAGTTCATACCTCAGTGTTGAGCTTCAGTCTGCGGACCCCCAGGTCCACGCCTGTGAAGCTCTCGTCTGCAGCAATGGTGTCAATCTTAATGAACTGGTTCTCCCGTATGGCCGAGCCCACGGCTCTGTCCGACTCATAGTAGAACAGGTTGAAGGTTTCCTGGACAACGGACACAGTAACAACAAGCTCTCAGTGTGTGCTACTGTCAGTGAACCCGGTTATGAGTTAATAAGTAAAGAATGATTACGTTACATCATACATACATCATGATTCACAGGAGAGCAGAAGAAATGTTGTGTTGCACTGAGTTTTCCATAATCCAGTAGAATGCTTTTTTACTCTGAGTAACTTAAATGTTAATTATAAAAGGTGATTTATTTATTTTTTCAGTCAGAATTGTCAAACGTTGGAACATTCATAAGGAAAATCTAAAAGCCTTTGTTGGTCATAACTGTGATAGACATCGCTTAATAGTTCTTCCAAAGCATTCTGTAGAAGTGTGTGAAAATATTCAAACTATTTTTACTTTTCCAGATTTTGTGATGTTAAATGCACACAATTTAGAATAAAGTAAAAAAACAACCACATATATTTATTAATTAGGAAAAGGATAAATGATTTTCATTTTTATTTAGAACTAAACATCAGAACATTGTGTTGTGCATTTGCAACGACCCCCGTTTGTTCTGACACCCCTTAAACAAAATCAAATTGCCTTCGGAAGACAACCTGGCTAGTAAAACCTGGTTTATGTGTGAGTAATTAAATATTAGAGGCTGCAAAAGAAACTTGAAACAAGGATGGAAGATGACCTTTTTGAAAACTGTGATTGGCATTCAATTTGACCGAGTATGAATGAGCAGAAACTGTAGATGTGCAAACCCGGTAGAGAAAAAGCCCAAAATACTTAAAATAAAGTTCACACTACACAAAGTATTTACTCAGGAGGTTCAACATAAATTCACACCAAAGTTTTCTGATTTTTATTTGTCCACGTTGTTGAAAACTGTGTATCCTTTTCTTTGTTTCGACGACATTTTAAACATCCAAAAACAATAAAAAATAACAAGGAAATAAAATAATTGCCATAGATAAATATTTCGGTTTGGGGAAGGAGGATTTCATCTACAATTCAGCCAGCCTGCTTAGTTTTGGACCGTGGGGAGAAGATACAAACCCTAAAGAGAGAAACTCTGAGTCAGGATTAAACCAGCAACTATTAGCCACAGAGCTAACCATCAAGCTGCCAGTGAACAAACATATATCTGTATAAATATTCACAGCTGATGAAAAACATACATCCGCAGCAGGGAGGCCGTGTCTACACTCGAATTGTTGTTTACACAGTTTAGAAAATAATAATGTGTAAATTAATTAATGCTGACGGTGATTAGCCCTAAAGGAGATTCAGCTGCCTCAGCTGACGTTGACTTAAGCAACATTGCTTAATTGCATTTTTTTTTTTTTTTTAAGTTTGTCTTCGAAATGTCCCACTTGTCTCAACTTGCAACTCTGGGACAAGACAAACAGATAAAAAGAAGCACAGTCTGAGTTGAGTTATTGCTAACTACTCAAGGATCTGATTCAGACTGGACATGATTGAAAAGCCAAAGATTGGTGAAAACCACAGCATAAAGAACCAACAAACTGCATCAAACACAAGATGGTAATCTGACCAATCAGCTCCTCCTGTCTGAGCCGCTCGGTCCAAACGCAGCGCAGGTTGCATTTATAAACATGTTTTTTTAGATATTTATTGAATCTGTCACTACATCATGACAGCAAGAAACACATAATCTGTGAAAAGAAAATTGAGCTCCTCTGCCTCGTCCCAGTGCTCCTACAGCCATCTGCAGAAATACACCGCTCCCAGTTAAACAACCAGTCAGAGCCAGGAGGAGGGTCTTAGTTCAGATAATCATGCCTGTGTGCACGCTGCTCAATGTGCTAATGGCGGAGAAACAAATTACCGTTAAAAGAAAACTGTTTCTCTGCTGTCATTGGCCTCTGACTCTGGTGTCGAGAACTAGCTGTAGTACAGTCGAGAACTAGCTGTAGTGCAGCTAGTTCTCGACTGGGGGTAGGGTCTAAGAAGAGTACCTGAAACTGATTGACAGCGCTAAGACCCTCCTCCTGTCTCTGATTGGTTGTTTCTGACCAGGAGCGGTAAATTTCTGCAGATGGCAACAGGACCACAGGGTGGAGGCGCTCGTACTATATCGTATCAACATGGTGACAGTTTGAACAAATATGCAAAAATCATATTGTTTATTAAAGTTACATACTCCAGCTTTGTAACTTTCTTCCCACACTTCTTCTGCTTTATTTACACAGTTTAACCTGTTAGAAGTGACAAGGGAGCTAAAGACTACTCCAGCAGTGCCAGATGTTGCACCTCAAGCCCTTCCAAAATAGTCAAATTTTAAAATCATCATCAGACCCTAGTAAGAGTTGAGTTTGATTTTCTAGCTGCTGGATTGGTTGACAGAGTACGTTACCTTGCAGGTACCCAAAACTCCAGGCATGCTGTTGCAGTCTCTCAGGGTGAACTTGACCTCGATGTAGATCCTCCTGGCTCCTTCTCGAGGGATCCAGCTAGACCTCAGCCAGTTGTTCTGACTGGGGCTCATCACGTTACACACCTAATGCAGAGGACAACGCCAACTGTAAGACCACTACCAAAGGCAATATTACATGTGGAGACTTAAAGAAAGAAAAAAGGTATGTAACCCCTTGAGGTATAGTTCAGGATGTTTGAAGTGACATTTTGTTAAAAATTTGTGAGCAGTTGACATTGTAGCAACTGTAGATGCTGCTCTTGACTCTTTGGTATTGAAATAAGTTGTCCTCTTATCACATCAGCTTATCGTTACCTTCCTAAAATAATTGCCTACGTTATTTTATTTGACAAAAAAAGATTTTTGCAAAACCATCACTTTTGGCAAAAAAAAAAAAACAAGACTTAGGCCATTGTTTTATAAAGTTGTTAAGAAATGTATTGGATATTATTTCCAACCCAAACACAAGCTCTAAGCGCTGTGCAGAACACACCTGGTATGTGTGAATCGGGGTAAAATACTCGTCCATCTCGTTAATAGCATCCCACTGCAAAAAGAAAAAGGAAAGAGAAAAGAACATGACCGCTGGTTAATCACGGTTTCTCCGATTCACATTATGCAATAAATCATGCAACAGAGATTCATATTTCCCCACATTTGATTCTCATGCATTGTTCTAAACCATGACTGCATTGTTTTGTATTTTTTTCCCCTCATGGTCCCAGGATAGCAACCTCAAAAAAAAAAGAGCTTTTCAAAATATGCAGTTGAATTCCTGGTTGGAGCTTTGGAAACGAGACTGAGGAATTGCAGTCGTTTGTTCTACATTTTATAAGTGTTGAAATTCACTTAATGCCATTCCAGCAGGACACATTTCCCTTTAATTTGATGGCCCTCGTGTAGGTGATTAGATTTCTATTGTTTACCGAATGCTTCTGGTGGGTGCTAATTCAATTATCTCACTGTATCACTGCAGTAATATGTATGTCACACCACATCGGAAATATTGAACAAGAAACCGCAAGGAATCATAAGCTTGGATCGTCTTTATGTCAAGGTAAGAGATTGATATTTTTTAGCGTAAAACTATAACATATGATTCATTTATTGTTGCAGATTTAGACGTACAGTTGGATTTTAAGAAATATGATTGGAAATAAACAGTCACCAGCTTTGCTAAAAATTGACGTGTTAATCCAAAGCTCACAAACAATAGAAAGAGAAATTTTTAGAACATATCCACGTGTTTAAGCATGCTGTCTGGTTGCAGTTAATGTGTGATATTTACAGGTAGATTTAATCGGGCTGCTTTTATTCCTGTAAGAAAAGCTCTTGGATTTGTGCTGACAGATCAGAAGTAAAAACTGTTTAATCAAACTCCAGTTTGTCTAGAAACTCTGGTTGGTTTGAAAGATCAATTGAACTTTGATGCAAACCAAAAAAGTTAACTCTGGTCTGCCTACAAACATAGGTCTAGGTTTGATTGAAGTGAACTCTGGCGTGGTTTGAATGTGAAAAGCAGAAAGTGGTGTGTAAAACAGGGCATTATGGGTAAATACAACCAAAACAGACAACCACTAAAAATCTTACACAACTCCATTTCTGTTTACATTTTGTGAAGAAGGAAGTTGCGCTCAGTGTCTTCTTTGGAGGTTTTTGTGTTTTTTTCCTTCAATGGTTCCTGGTGCAGCGCCACCACAGGTGAGGAGGGGAACATGTTTTTTAAAAGTTTTGGTTCATTTGACACAGTGCAACAAGAAACAAGAGAACCACACCAGCTGAAAATGTAACAAATTTAATGTAAATTTGTCCCCAACTTTGGATGACCGGATGTGAAAACACCCTACATGAATGTTTGGTAGTGTACCAAGAGCTTACATCTCTCTCAGGAGGTTGGAGGATTTCCCTCCATTTTAAGGTTATTAATGGTTAAACTATAATTGCTAGGGGTTATTCCAACAACTGTACCCAACGGCAAACATGTCTGGGGACTGTCCCTTTGGGTGTAGAAAAGAAACCTTTAATTCTTCCTCTCCACATAGCTCTGTTAATTTTCTCTGCCTTATTCACTGGGGTATGTAGAAGTGCAGGCATGATGGAGGACGTCTTTGCTTGTTTAACCATGGTGTTACAGATGACTCTCTTGGGTTTGATCAGCCTTGTAAGGAAGGTGGAGTAATTGAAAGGGAAAGCCTAGACTCCTGGAAGCTGTGGGATGATCCTTGCTGAACTCAGCCTGGACGAGACGCTTGGGATTCTCCACAGAAACCCTCCACCCTCTCTAAACCCAAACCTCCTGGCCCCCAGCAGGCTGGGCCGAGACACTCACACAGCCTCTCAGGCACTACGAGCCAAAGACCACAGGGATAATTAAGGTGCAGGACTCATTTCAGCTTTTACTCTCCCCTCATCCTCTCATCTTTATCAGCTAAATTGAAACTGTCCTTGAACTTGTGAAGACCCTGGCTAATTAGTGGAGTGTATAACCTTCCTATCTCCCTCATTATACTGTCTTACCATCAGTGTACTCACAACCAGTTTTTCAGCTTTCTTGCATCATTTACTTTAACTCTGTTGATGGCCGAACTGGAGTTGTTCAGCGCTAAACAATACAGAAAATCCACGTATCCTTGTTCCCTAGAAATAAACGGCTAAAAAAAATGTGTTCAAAGCACAGCAGACCGAATTGAGTGTATATTTTCCTGTAGACTTGATAAAAAATTTTGTTCTAATTTCTCATCAGGAAAAATCTAATGTGGTAGAGGAGGAACAAATCAACTCACACACAACATGGAAGTTGAAAAAAATTTATCAATGTCAGAAACTTTGAGTTATAAATGTCTTTAATGGGGCAGTACATTATATTTCCCAGCTACAAAGTTAATTTTGTAGCACAATCTAGTAACTGCAATATCTTCAGTTGTAAAAAAAAAAAAAAAAAAAAAAAAAAAAAGGGATATATATCAAATATGACTTAAAAGAAATTTGAGGCCTTGAAATCGGACCTGTCTCTTAAAAACTGCAGATGTTTCTGAAACTCCGCCTACAGAAAGTCATCACAACATGGCTCCTCTATTAACCCTTTAACAAAGTTTTTACCACATTTGCACTAAGAAGTAGCTCCTATAATAAGTTTAGCAGATGTGCAGTTCCACCAGGTGTTTGCTAATTGCTGTTAGCTAGTCTGAAGGAGCTGAGTGTGAGGCAGAAGCTCGGACACTGCAGCTCCAAGGAGAAGCTAGGTCCCAGGGGTTTTGCACAGCTGAATGGTTACCATGGAGATTAAAACATTTCTCAAAGCTGTATGAACCAATCAAGGCAATACTTGAGATATGTGTTGCCTTGATTTGGGAATTCATTATACCATGATATAAAACTCCAAAAAATTTATTTTACATAATACTGCTCAAAGGAAAATCGACCAGAGACTCAGGTTTGCAGGTGGACCAGGCTTCGCTTTTTTGGCTTTCGTAAGAGTTCAATTGCAGATTCAAACTAGGCAAACAAGCAAGATTTGGATGACAGCAGACTGAAGAGTGATGTTCTGGATGATCCAGAGGAGGCTTACTGGGCTGTCAACGTTAGCGTGTTATTGCATGTGATTAACCAGAAAAGTTTAACACATTGATATTACATAATCATAATATGACCTAAAGGCCTTTCCCCCACAGACATTATCTAGTTCACAGAACTAGATAATGTGTTATGGACTCGACAGATGGAGGGTCTAAGATCCTATTTATAGTTTCCCAGACAATACTAGAACACACAAAAACACGCACAAATTACTAAAGTTTTTTTTGTACTGTTGTAACCAATAAACAATATCCCCTTCAGTTCAACTTTATAAATGGAGACACATTGTTGGACACATTGTTGATGTTACCATTATAAAATAACTTGCAATTAATTACGGTTTGGCAAAGCTCAATGTAAATTTCACAGCTGGCGGAGCGTAGTCAGCAGCTGCTGAAAGTAACTAAAAAAGTTACTTTTAAAGTGACTTAGTTACTTTCCAAATCAAGTAATCAGTAATCTAACTAAGTTACTTTTTTAAGGAGTAATCAGTAAACCGATTATAGTCACTTTTTCAAAGTAACTATGCCATCACTGTTGACCACAGAAGAAGAGGAAGGATGAGTTGAAACCCCAGGACACCATCCCAACCATGAAGCATGGCGGTGGTGTCATCACTGGTGCCTTTCTGAAAAGGAGGTAACTAAGCTGCATTGAGGAGAGGATGGATGAGGTCATGGATAACCAGAATTTGGGCAACAAGCTCTTTTCCTCAGTAAGACTACAAAGCTGGGTCGTGGCTCCATGGGAAGCATTTCAAGGTTCTGGAGAAAAACAGAAAAACTATCTCAGAGTTTGCTGCTCTGTTCTAATTCCTCCGTCGCAGAGGCCGATTGGTTAAGCTGGCGTCCATGACATCACACTGCATTGCGTCTTTGCCTTCTTCTACCTCGCTCAGTTTTTTTTTTTTTTTTGCCCATGTCTTTCTCTAATTATGCAGACATGTATTTTTTTTTCTTTCTTTTTTTTTTACGAGGAGAGGCATCAAAGAGGAAGACAAAGCTGATGAACGGTGTCTTCTTTGAAAGATCTAATTTCAGATTAGTGCATGTGATGGGAGCTTCTTCGGAGCTTACAGGCAGAGGGAGAACAGGGACAGAAAACGGAGAGGAGAACGAAGAGAAAGTAACTAAAGGTGAGGCAAAATGGTTGTGGGGGTAATGCATACACATGTGTGTGTATGTCAAGGTGAGTTTGTAGGTGGCATTTCCAGGCTTGATGCTGCACTTTATGTAAAGTAACAGGTCTGCATATTAACTCTGTGGAAATATCAGGACCTGGCCAACACCTTTCTGGCTCTTACATTATCAGCTACACAACCAGAAAAGACTTAATAACTTTGCGCGTGGGTGTGTGTGTGTACAACCATGTCTGTCTGGGCTCTTTGACAGCGATAACCTTTCTGGAATGGAAGTGTTAATTGCACTGGTCTGGGATCAGTGGATGAGATGGTGTAATTGCTATCTATTCAAAGATGCTTTTTTTCCCCCAGTTTTTTTTTTTTTTACTGGACAGAGTGTCTGCATGTGATGGAAAAACGATGAAAATACTACAGTGAGTGGAATGGTTTTCACCCCCGCCAGGAATGCTGGGACCACAAAGCAGGACAAAACAACAACAACAACAACAAAACAAAAAATAAATAATGAAAGGCTGTAAATGGAGGCAGTGAAAATTCAAGGGAATTTCTGGATAATTGAATAAGTTAGAAGAAAGAGGATTCGTTGTCAGTGATTTTGATTGAAGCCGAACTGATTAAAATTGTTTTGAATATACTGGAAATAGAACCATGTTTGATCTAACGCTCAGTTAAATTAGCAAGCCACACAAAATCAGTCCCTTTAACGGGTCTCAGTCAGGGCTTTTCAACATGCATACCAAGAAAGATCAACTTGTAATAAAAAAACAAAAAGAAAAAAGAATTAATATTGAATTAATAACATTTGCTTCAGGACTTTTTGTGATTTCTTTGTTTGGAAACATAATTTGCTCCTGGACACATCACTTTCACCTACATAAAATTTGTCATATCACCCTGAACTATCATGTCCACTGAACACATATTAAAATAAAAGTGGATCACTGACAAATAAAAGTTAAATATTCCTGCTTAAATTCCTGATTAAATAATCTCAAAAAAGTATAAATCATTGTGAAATTACCAGGTTTATGTTACTGTTTTTTGATTGGGCATCTTTAATGTGATGCCATACAAATGATAAACTAACAAAAATCAAACTGTCTTTTTTTGTCATCTCAATAAGGCTTCTAAGCAGTTTTTTTTAGGAGTTGCACTACTGCAAATTAGATTCAATGATATTCTATCATTCGTCTCTTCCTCCTTTTCCTTTATTTTGACTGTTGCCTGAAAGCCATTTCCTTCAGTCTCCCAGCAACCAGTCTATGAGAGATTTAGAGATGTGCGCTACTTGATCAAGGCACTATATTGATTGACATAGAGACTGACTGTATATATCTGCTGTTTGCTGAGATTCATTTTCTTGCAGGCATATCAGTAGCAGCCTCACCTGTCAACAGGGTAACAAAATTATTATTTTTTTTTTTTTTAAACGTCTTTCCGCTCAGGTTTGTCCTTTACAGCTATCTAGTCTCAAAGTCTGCAAAGATTTGCCTTCATTGTTTGGTTTCTGCTATGATTTGCATTGTGAACAGTGAGACCATACAACTACCAAAATATATTATAGACCTGTTGTCACTGTTTTAACCTACCAGATTGCTCTGGTCTTCTGGTTCTGGTCTACTTCTCAGAACCAGAACCGAACATGGAAAAGCAGCATTCAGTTTTTATGCTGCTCTAATCTGGAACAAACTTCCAGAAAGCTGCTGCGGTTCGCTCCAAACCAGCCACCAGGCAGCAGCTCTGAAGAACAAAAATCAATTTAAGGAAGCTTGTTAGTCCTTGAAAAACAATGAAAACCTGGACATTTTAATCAGTCGATTAAGTTGGTTTAGCACTGAATTAATCTGAAGAAGCAGGCAGAAATAATAAAATGTGTACTGGCAAAGAGCGTGGGCTTAAATGATCTGGAGTGATAGACTTCTGAAAACGTTGCAGCTGACTGTAGTCAACACAGTCATCTCAAACATGTTCACAACCGTTTTCCTCAGAGATTCCAAGGTCAAGAGATTGGTGAAAGCTGAAACCATTCCTTGTGCGCAAGTGACACATGACATGATAATGCAGTAAGTGAAATCCATTTTTCCACGGCTTGTCACAAGTTCAGTCTCCTAGAAGCAATCAGAATCATTTTCTTTGACAGTCGCCGTTTCTCAGGCTGTGCTTTCGAGTTCGCCATATGTGACAGATGTAACTCTTTGGCAAATTTTCTCCTTGGTTTGCTTCTGCATAGAAGACTTGGGGACACAAACAAGTGTGTTTTCAGACATCAGGAAATGATTTCTGTAGTGACAAGCAGGTCATATGGGCCTATAAGATCTTTGAAGATCAGAGTGGGTAAATAACACTTTTAGGGGTTGATTAAAACAAAAAAACACTTCAACTATAGATGAAAAAACTAACAAATTAAAGGCCACAAGAGCTCATACAACACTTCAAGATCAGTTTCATTCATAGGTGAAAAATATAGCTCTTATAAAAACTGCATTCTATTTATACTAAATGGTTCTGATTGACGTTTCTACAGTTTAATTGTTTTCCTTTGCAAAGTTCTGGCATTGGACCACTACAACACACCGTCTGTCTCCTAAATTCACTCACACAAGCTCTTCTGCAACTCCTATGGAGTTTGGACCCCACAATAATCTAGAATGCATGCTTTGCCTTGTTTTTATTTATTTTTTTATCAAAGTACATATTTTCACAGATGGGCTGTTTGCACCACCATCAGCCCACAGTAGCTGTGAGGTGTTGCCCCATGCTGCTCTCTCGTGGGAGCTTGTAAAGCCAATTATACTATGCTGGACGGTCATCGAGAGGGCAGCAGAGACAGTTCAAAGACTAGCTGAAGGTTTGTTGTGGAAGTGTGTAATCAGATCTGGAGGATGGGGCTGCTGAATGCAGTAGAAAGGCTTGCAAACTGTTGGAGGGAAGAAAAGGCAGATGTCTAATTCAGAGGGCTTCACAGAGCTCAGCTCATTATTGAGTCGATTAACTCCAAAAAATTCTAGAGAAAACTGAGTTTTATGTTGACGTGGCTCAGCACAGGGATAACAGGGGCTTATCGCCGTTAGTGTGTTATTGTGATGCAGTTATAAACAATTTGATAAATTAGTTGTAATGTGAAAAAGAAGAATAAAATCTACTTTGTTTCATTTTATTAGTTTTAAGTCAAACAAAACAGAAACATTGTCCTGTGGTCATGTCCCATGCTGCTCTGCTGCTTCCCGCCCCTCCCCTGCCTGTTGATTAACTCATTGCTCTCATCTGTGCTCAGAGAAACGCCTGCTCTGAACTTATTCAGGTTGTTTTTCATGTCCTTGTTACAATCTTCCAGATGCCCATTGCCTTGTCTCTGGTTGTATTCCTGACCAGTTTTCTCCCTCCTGCTCCCTTCCCCCCATCTGTACTGTGAGTCACTCTGATTCTGGTTTCTGGTACTTAGACTCTGATTATTGCTTTATGGATTCTTGGACCGGTTCTGCCTTTTCTACTTATTAGTGACTTCGACCAATTCCTTAATTGATCATTTCTGGACTGAAGGTACTTTCATCTCCATTACGTCATTGTTCCTGGTGGTTTCCAGCATTTAGAGTGTCCTACCCTGCAGGTAAAACAATCCCTTGTAAATTGTAAAAGCATCTGCAGGACAAGGCAAATTAAGTGTATAAAACCGGAAAGCGATATAAAAATATGTCCAGGGAATTGAGAATGTCAATCAATAGTGTTCAACTTCTAAATAAGAAGTGGAAAGAGAGGGATTCTGTCGAAACCGGTCCGGCAGACCACCAACATTATAGCAAAAACTGCCAGAAAATTAGTTCGAGATGCAAAAAAGAATCCACACATAACTACGCTGAAAAATAGGACTCAATGATAAAAAGTGGTGTGGCTGTTTGGAGATGCATATGAAGAAAAATGGGCTGCATGACTTGCCATTGCTAAACAAATGCCACAAAATATCCTTGGTACAAAGCGCCATACAGCTACCTTCAAACGTCTGGAACAAAATCATTTAGAGTAATGAGACCAAAATTGAATTTTTGGCCACAACCACAAACATCACACTTATTTCAAGGCTTCTCTGATGAAATACACACCATTCCTATTGTGAAACACGGCGGTGGATCACTGATGCTCTGGGGATGTGTAAGCTACAAAGGCACAAGGATGCATGTGTTACAGGAAACTTGGTCAGATCTGACAGGATGAATGCAGCACGTTATCAGAAAATACTGGAGGAAAATTTGAACTTATCAGCCGGAAGCTGCAAACAGGACGTACTTGGACGTTCCAACATGACAACGATCCAAAACACAAGGCCGAGTCGACCTGTCATTGGCCGCAGCAGAACAAAGTGAAGGTTCTGGAGAGGCCATCTCAGTCTCCTGACCTCAGCATCATAGAGCCACTCTGGGGAGAGCTCAAAAGTGCAGCTCCTGCTGCACAGTCCAGGAGCTTACAGGAGCTGGAGGCTTTTTGCCAAGACGACTGGGCAGCTTCACCATCAGAGAAAATACAGAGCGTCATCCGCAACCACAACAAAGACTCCAAGCTGTCACAGAACGGGGGCAATATGAAGAACTGGGCTCTGGAAAACTGTGATCAGGGTCACTTGGGTAGTTTCTGTTATGATTACAATTTGAAAACAGTTGTTTGACAATAAATAAAGTTTTATCATCATTCCTTTCTGACAGATGGCAATTAATCCTAACCAACCTAAAACAAGAGAAGTCTGGTCCGTAACTTGAGACAGAGAGAATATATTTTTAGTCAGTGAATGTAAACTTCTGGTTGTATATAACCCTAAATATATATGTGTGTATGTACTGTATTGTTTCCTTTGTCCTTTACTTTAGTGTTAAAATTCCTTGCTAAAGCACACAATCTTTGCAAATGAAGCTGATTCTGACTCTAAAATGAAAGTCAAACTTCTTATTCTGTGATTAATTGCCCTATTTATCTGACTAGTTAAGCACACTCATGCCTCACTGAAACGTAATTTTCAGGTGATCTTTAATATGAAGAATGGCCACAGAAATAAAGACGCTGGTTCATAGTAAGGTGAAGTAAGTAACTGAACACATGAGCACCTCAGGATGTCATGGCAACTCAACACACCTACCCAACGCAACAAAGTTGTCTTCTTCTAAAACAAGATATTTTCTGAAGAAATATCCATGCAGCTTTGGAAACTCTGCAGGCGTTTTTCTCTGTGGGTGAGTCCTGAAGGTTCAGGAAGAGTCTGTTCACTCAAAACCAGCTTTAACTTTACGAGTGTGTTTAAGAGAGAGATAGATGAGGTTACAGGGATATGGAGAAAGTCATGGCAAAATACTTTGTGCTTTTGACATCATTTGGTTCATCATTATGGTTTTCCCAGCCAACTCTAAAGACACACATACACACATGCATGAACACGCACACACAAATGCTGTACTGTCAGCGGTATCGATTGTTGGGTGTCCGGTGGATGAACCTGTCAGGGCCAACACAGATCGGACTGGAGGATAATGAAGTCTTCCTGCCCCTTTTTGACAAGTTCTGTGAAACTGTGTGTGAGTGTGAGTGTGTGTTGGAGAGAGAGAGAGAGAGATAAAAAACAGAGAAAGATGCTCCTGGGACAGCACAGGAGCATCCTAACCATTGCCTGAATAAATTGGACAGAAAGAAGCCCCTTGAGTGGAGGACGTGATCTGTCATGATGTCATCTAAATGAGACCGGCATATGGGAGAGGTCAGGGCGCTAATAAAGACGTAACCCTCAGCACACACACTTTAACTCAACAGTAAGTGTAAGTTGAAAATGTTCCTAATATATATACACATATACATACATATATACAGTATATACATATACACATTATATATATATATATATATAAATGAACTGTCAAACTCTCATGTCGTGGTAAAAATCGGTTTTAGAAAAGGAAATATTCATCCAACTAACAGAAACAGTCCTGGTAATTTTCTTTCATAACATTTTTTGCATTATTTAATGGAAATTGATCCCCATCCCAGAGGGAGGAATACAACTTTTTATGTTCAACCTACAGTTGCACTGATATAAAATGTTAATTTTTTTAAAATTATTATTATTTCTCAAGTGTTGTTAAACAGATCAATAATTGTCCAAAGCAGCTTTTCCAAATGTCCTAGGTTTAATTTTGGATTCCAAAGATACTAAATTCTGTCACAGACACTATGCAGTTATCAGTCATTTGAGGTAATGTTCACTACATCAGAATTCATTTGGTGGATGTGTTTCCATCTCCTCTTTAGCGTATTAACTCTTTCCAGTAAAACCACCTCAACAGAGCTTAAAAACTATTCTGCGAAATTGAGGACGTTTTCTTTTTCTATAATTTTGCTCTTTTTGTCAACCTTTTCTAATGCGATATTTTAAAATGTGATGCATTGATCAGCAAACCTATGTTTTTTCCTTTCTGCAGTTGTATATTCTCATGCTAAGACCAGCCATAGCAGAGGGCAGCTGAAAGCCCTGCATGTTCAGTGCTCACTCTATAAACTGTCAGAATGGGAAAGCGTGACCTTATACAGGAGCTGTAATTGTGTGAGTGGAAGTGTTGAAGAGGGATAGTAAAACACTGTCAAAACATCCATTCATCAAAGAACCTGTGAGGTCTGTTGTGTGCTTTTCTTTTCTGTTTCTCTCACACGTAGAATTCTTGAAAATATTTGGGAGTCATGCGCAGTTTTGTTTTCTTTCCATCAAACCTGCAGGAGCTCACCTCTGATCCAAGGAAGGTGGCTCTGGAACAACAGTTCTGAACCTCATTTTATGCCCAGATAAACTTTAACATATGTCGCTGTTTGCAGAAAAATGTACTTAATTGTCGTTTTAAACCTTTCACCTTTGCTTGTTTGGAATCCAGATCAGTAACTTAAAGGCTTAAATACCTGAAGAAACATTCAGAACCCTTGAATTTTTCTTTCACATTTAGGCATATTAAAGCCCTAAACATTTTGGTTAGTGAGAAAACGATGTGCTTTTTAGTCGGTTCTGAGCAAATTTCAAGTGGATTTTCAGTTAGATTTAGGTGTGAACTTTGACTGGGCCATTGTAAAACAGTAATTTTTATTAAACTGAATTGTTACATTGTTAACCTGGCTGTATAGTGTTGCTGTTGCAAACAGGTTTTCTTCCTTATTTGCCCTGACTTTAGCTCCACCGTTCTACCTGTCAACGCTAATCAGTTTACTTGTCTTTGTTTTAGAAAAGCGTTGCCACAGCATGATGATGCCACTACCATATTTCAGTTATAAGGTTTTCAAGGCAATGTGTAGTGTTTACCAGTTATATGACACATACCACTTTCCAAGTAGGGCCAAAAGTTAGATTTTGACTAAACAAACTACTTATACATGGATTGAGAAAGATACTTAAAAGAAATATTATTTCAAGATAATCATTTGGGTCAAAATCGAAAGACAAATTTTGATCTTCCCAAGTTGTTGCCCTCCGTTCAATGCAAAGGCTCACCTGAACATTAAGGAGCTAGACCCCAATACGGCTAATAGCATGTAAATGTTAAATTAACAGCAGACCCTAATGCCTGATGTTAGCTGGACCAGTTAGCTACTGATAGCTGCTCACCAGAGAAAAATAACTACAAACACTAACTGGAAACGGCTGCTTCTGAAAACATTTAACAGATCCTTGGTGGCACTGCTGAAATGTTTTGCATGGACCAGATTCTCATCTGCACCCAACAGGTTTCTTGCATGGACCATATCTATGGTTACATTGAAATAAAACCCAACATTTTCCAAAAGCAGATTTGAAGTCTCCCAGAAGCTTGAGCATAAATTTCTTTAGCTATGATGCAACAAAGATCCAACTTTAACTCCATGTCTTTGGCACAAAAACACCTGTGTACACAGCAAAGCATGGTGTTGGCAGCATGATGTTTGGGTGGTGTGGCATCAGTCAAGGTGGAGGGAGTCTGCTTCTGATAGTTTCAGTTTGATGAATGAAACTAGAGTGGAGGAAAAGGAGGAGCTGCCATTTTGTTTAATGAAATGGGAATTTGGTCATGATCCTATCTGTCACCCTGCATCAGATATCAGGTCATTCATCTCCTCTGGCAGCTCGTTTCCCTGCCAGTCCACAATCTCCATGCAATGTAGTACGTCCCACTCACCTGAGCCACCTCATTAACTCCATGTGTTGCACCTGCTCCGTCATCAATATCAGCATCTCTCTGCCAGTCATTCTCCTCTACATTATCGAAAGTCTCGTGTTCTTTCATGTCCGATTTGGAGCTTCTCTTTATGAACTTTTATTCCATTGGATTTTCTCATCTTGCTTCATGGCTCTTGATTCAGATCCTGGTCTCCAACTCTCGCTTTTAGCCCACTGTCTTTTTGATTATCCTGAAGACTGCCTTCCTCATTACAGATGACTCTGTTTTTCTGGATTGCATTCGTCAAAGAATTAGATTCATACATTTTCGGAACAGTGAACCTGGATCACCAAAGATTTCCCCAGGTTGGATTTCATCTCGGCCTCTGTGACATCGCCAGGCATGTCCTCACACTCTGGGTCAGAGCACCAGCACCATGCTTTGCAGTCACTTCTGACTGCTCTCCTGATGGTCCTTACCTCCCACCATGTCTCTATTTTTAATAAACTCCTTAAACATATTTCCTGTGCTGGTTGACATTCTGCTGCCATTTTGTAGGCAGCAGAAGAGCCATTACAAATTTGACCCCATTTGAACATGCTGCCATAATGTCAAAGGATTATTTGTATCCATCTACAGGCTTCCAACAAACACAGCAAATGTTTTTTTTAACACAATTTCTAAACTACTCTAATGTTTATGTTGATTTTCACTGCATTATTCTGGTGAGTGAATTTGATGGTTTGTACAAGATGGATGTGCATAAAAACTCTGGCTAATTTTTTAATAATGTACCAGCATATTTAATATGTATTTCCAAAGACTTGAAACACTGCTGATTGTTCTGACTGATGCTGCTCTTTCAGATTACTGATGTTCCCAGATTAAAACCATTAATGGTGTAACTCTTCTCATCCATGTATGAAAGCTGGTTGGACCTTGCACACAAGCAAATTCTCCTGTTACTCCTACTACTTTTACTATTTTAGCAAGATTCACTCAAAAAAGAATAATAAAATAACTGAAAAAAAATTAAGCATCAATGCACCTTGCTGGAAAAAAATAGCTGATTTCTCCACATTGTACAGTTGAACTTCGCCTATTTGTGGTTCACATGTTGAAGGATTTTTCTGTGATTCCAAATGTTTCAAACACATAAAGAAGATGCAGCCAGGGAAGCCTTGGCCAAGGTGTCAATGTGTACAAGAGGATGATTGATGGCGCCAAGACCCTCCTCCTCTCTCTGATTGGTTGTTTGTGACAGAGCAGTGTGTTTGTTCAAGTGACAGCAGGTCCATAGAAAGAAGGCAGAGGAGCTAAATTTTTTTCATAGGCTATCTGTCTCATGCCATACTGTCACAACAGTGATAGTTTTAACAAATATGCAAAAAAAACTTTTTATATATATAAAACTTGCATAGTGCTGCTGTAAGAAGACAATGAAGTTGAGTCAGTTTGAATTAGGCTTTAGCAGTCAAACAGTTAGTAACTATATTCTCACACTGCTTACAAATTGGATTTTGTCTGTAACAAATCAGTGTTTGTGTATTGAAGGTAGTAGCAAAATGCTGCCACAGAAAACAGATTTTAACCGCAATACATTTTGCAGTAATGCAAAATGTGTCCTTTGCATTACTTGTTCATGTGTGATTTTATACACATACCCTCCAAGGCCATGGAGGGTATCACTGTAGAAGATCCTGGGTTTGAAATCTTGGCCAGAGTTCTTTCTGCCTGAAGTGTGCATGTTCACCCTGTGTATGCATGGCTTCCCTCCAGGAAGTTGTGTAATTGTGTGGTGTCTCTTTAAGATACTCTAGTATTGCTAGTGATGTCACAAGTATGCGCCACTGCTTCTCTGTAGAGAGTGTGGGAGAAACGTGCTAAAGATCGACGCACCGATTGAGACGAACATGTATATTTTATCTCCCTAACTTTAGTAACATTACGGGATGTCAGGAGGACTCTGCTTATTTTCCTGGTTGATAATATAGCAGTCATTGAACCGGGCTTTGTAAGGTTGGTGAAGAGAGTGTCTATTAAAGGACAACACTGTGGAATTCCCAGTGCCGGTGTGGTTGTGAGTTTTTGACTGTCCTGATGAGTTTGCCGCCTCCTCTCCTCTCTTGAACACAACCAAAGCTTTACAAGATGATGGATGGATGGATGGCTGGATGGATGGAGGCTCCTACAGTGTTGACTAGCCTGTCTGAAGTCTTTATTAGCCAACTATCAACAACAAGGTACTCAAGCTACTTTCCTTCTGACTGCAAAACATAAGTGAAAGAAAATCACAGCAGACTTTTCAAACTTAAAACATTCACACACAAGGCTTAGTAGATAAGTCATTACAAGATATGTGTTATTTTCAGTCACTATGTCATCAACTCATTAAGACAATAACATGTCAGTCCTCTTTGAGACAGACTTAACTATAAGAAATATGTTCATGTGTTGGTGCTGATTTTGAACAGTTATCAGATGTATCTCAACTAATCCTTACTTTGAAATAATTTGTTAATAAAAGTTCTGTCCAAATATTGCTTGATTGCTAATGTAGATTAGATTTTCTCCTCTGTACATTTTCTTTGGCACCAGTATTAAACATCACAGAGCTGCTGCTGCTTCCTCCTTCCTCACATCTTTGTCTTTCAGCGCAAGACACATACCTTACGTAACTGAACCATGAAACCACAAAGCTCTGCTCCCACTCCTAATCCACTCAGTCAAGCTTTTCAAGCTCTGAGGGAGAAAGCGGTCTCTCATGAACAAACAAGTAACTATTTCTGGTATATTCAACCATTCAAATAATAAAAAAAGAAACACAACAGCAGTTAGAGTTTATGTAATCTAGCTGTTTTCACATGGGCCCTTTCAAGGTGGAAGGGATTCACCTCTCACACCGATTTCACACAGAGTGAGTCATTTTGCTCAAACCACTAATCCAATTCTTCCAGTTCTTCTCCCAGGACTTGAAAGACAACCCATCTGTTCCTCCTGGCCACCATTCAATCACACCACCTTCTGTCGTGAAGGCTGGAGGTGATATAAATGTTCCTACCACTCTGCTGACAGCCAAGGGAGTCAGGGACGGGGTGGCATGGCGGCGCACGGAAGATCGCAGCTAGGGTCCTAATTCATCACCTCAGGCGTCATCATTCGGCATTACAATATGCTAATGCCACGACGCCGTGCCCTCGCTGTCACCTCGTTCTCTTGCTTTCATCCTTTTACTTCATCTTTTCTTCACTCCCCCACCGCGACGTGCGCCAAGCTGCCAAGACGTGGAGGGGGCTGAGAGGGATGTCTGGGCTCATGTTTGAAGTAGATGAGTGCAGCATGTCATTGTCTGGTTACTACATGTAATTAGTCTGTGGTGTCGATGTTAGACTAAATCTTATTTAGTAAGTACAACTGGTAAAACACAGGCTACACACCTCAAACTAAATAAAATAATCTCTTGCCTTTATAAAAGGTGACAATATTTTTTTTTCCTTTAGCAGATATCATTAGTGGGAATATTGGTAATTGTTGCATAATTTTAATAACTTTAAATAATTTTCTTAATCTTGGGTGGTGGTGTCGACTATCGGTCAATGACTAGTCCTGCAAGTTTAACTTTTTATTTTATACTTCCAACACAATTGAATGAGATTTATTGATTTGTTTCTAACCTGTGCAGAACATATAACTGCGCCACAGATGTCTCTGTGTTGGAGAACAGCGACATCTAAAACACACGGCACACTGGTCCTTTAGGACTAGGCTTAGATAAACTGATGGGGGTATTGCATGTTTTAATCTATTTATTTCAACTGAAGAAAGTTATGGCACCTCCAAGTGTTGGATTTGTTCTATGCATCTAGTTAACACTTGAATAGGTTCATAGTCACCTGGTAGAATTTTAATGTAAAGCTGTGTCTGCATAGCTTAAGCTATAGAATGTAGATATTATATAAAGAGTCCAAAGACAAAACCTTGGGGAACCCCACATTTGATATGTAAGCTTTGATGTTACCTGTTGAAACAAGCAAGTCCCTGTACTTTAGGACAGTCTAAAACCAACTGAGTACTGTGCCAGAAAGTAGGATCCAGCTCTTCAGTTGCTACAGTAATGTGTCTGGGTCATCTATTTTAAATGCTGAACTGAGGTCCAGCAAAACCAGCATTGTGGTTCTTCCACAGTCTGTATTTATGTTGATGTCATTGAACAGTCTCAGTACTTTAGTGAGGATGGAAACTGGATCTAGACGTCAAAGTGGCTTAAGAAAGTCTTTTATGTTGTTTGTTATTTATGCTTTATTTCATTTAATAATGAGGATCCATCTGAAAATATTGAATCAGTTTCTGGGGTAGGAGTTCATAAGTTTATTACGTCTTCATAATCCTTTTCAAGCATGTTAGTATTATTGTCATAGAAAAAAGTGTGTTTTGCATTACTTGTTCATATGTGATTTTATATTTCTATCATGTCCAAAAGTATTTCATTGTTGAAACAGACTTTTTAATTACCTTGCTGATAAATGGAAGGTTGGAAATAGGCTTGTAATCTTACAATAGTGACTTGTCCAGATTGTTCATTTTCAGCTGTGGCTTGATGACTACCATTTTTAAACCCAGGGGGAAATACCTGGTTGACTTCATGCATAATATCACTAATCTATGTGAAATCTAACAATTTGAATAATATCCTTTGTATGGGCAGTGTTCAAATAATTTATATTTAATTTAGCATCAGGTTGACAGTCATTGTATATCAGCTCTTGCGATAAAGGTACCCAACATCTTCCTCCCTGACCTGTCTGCTGTGCTCCATAGTCTTCATGGTGGACTCTATCTGTTTTTGTTTACTTCTGCAGGCAGTTGGTTTTATTAAGAGGTTTATTATTAAATGAGGATGAATACAAATATACATCTTAGTTTTCTTTGTTGTATTTGTAAAAACAAACCTTGAAAACAATACATTATTTTCCATCCACATCAAAATTATGCAAAAATCTTTGCTTAATTTTGACAGACCAACAAAAATGTTTTGTTGGTTTGTCTAATAAAAAGGTAGACTTTGTGGTTAAAACAATGTGGAAAAACCTCAATGAAATCCATTAGCAAAGAAATATTCCACAAAAAACGCTTGTTTTTGTCCTTACCCCATGGGATGGATACGTCAGCCAGCCCCAGTCTCCAGTGATCGTTGTCGTGTCAAGGAGATTCACTGCCAAGAAAAAACAAAAAACAACAAAGAAGGTGAGCAGCAAACTTTAAATTATAGTTTTCCCCAACCCACCTCATCCATCCTATCCTTCATCAACTGCATCTACGCGCTCAGGCACCTGATGGACTCGGGTGCATACACACTGACACCTGTCTGACAGGTGTGACTGATGAGCCACGGATGGTCGTCACAGCAACTCCGAGTCGGATGTCACCTTGACCTCGTTTGCCCTTAAGAGCTCCCAGACAGCAAAACATTTATTAAGCAGAAGAAAAGACATGTAGGTGGAGAATGGAAATAAATAACTTCTTCTTGAGTAGGTCTTGTTTTCAGCTAAAATTATGGACAAAGTTTTGTCAAACACAGAACATGGTAGAGTTAACAAATAAAACGATGAGCATTTATTGAGTTTCTCTCTGTAGAACAGGAATATTAGAAACAATTTCCAAGCTGTTTTGATTCCGCTGACATTTCTTGGGATTTTAGCATAAGCTGAGTTTACATCAGGGATCTCTAGCCCCAATTCTCCACGGTTCCTCTAACTTTTAGTGCTGTCTCTGCTTCAACACACCTGACTCAAATGATTAACCCAGTAGCTGAGCTCGACAGCATGCTAAGCAAGCGATTTAGCTTTAACATCTACAGTATAAGCTGCTGGACATGGACCGTTGAGGACTGAAGTGGAGTCCTCGAGAGCTACTGCCCTGTAACTTAAAAATTGTATTCATTTAATTCAAGTGTGTTGAATTAAATGTTGGGGTTGAAGACCCCTGGCTTAACCAATCTCAGAGATCAATGGAGCCTGACACCAGGAGCAAAATGGGAAGAAATCAATATTACATGTTGGTCTTTGATTACGGTTGGGTGTACGATAACTGGTTAATAAAATCAATGATGATTGAGAATTTAGCAGGACCAACCTACAGCATATATGGCACAGATCTCAAACCTCAGTCCTTGAAGGTCACCATTCGTTGAGTACATAAGGAAGTAACTCAGTTCTTTAATTCAGGTGTGTTGGACTTGGGACAAGTCAAAACGTTGCAAGAATCTTTGACTTGTCCCAAACTCTGGTCCTCCGACCGTCGAGGACCGGAGTTTGAGGTCTGTCACCCCAGATCTAAGCTTCTACCCAAGGTCTTTCTTTCCAACACAGCTCACTAACATGTTCTCTTGTAGACGTTTGACTGGTAGGGTGAGGAGTAGTGTTGTGTGATTCTACAGTATGTAGTGAGTGCCTGATTATGTTTTCTGTGAAAACTTTTGAAAAAAGTTTATACATAACAGCCATCACCAACCCCCATCCCCAACGCTATCAACACTAGGACTTCTCGATATTAAAAAGATCTTGTGATGGCGATAATTGATTCTATTTCTACATCCTCCTTATAAGATCCCCACTTATAGTCACATAGGTTGAGCTCCCAGATGAAATGTGCTAATTCCACTCAAAGTACATTAACATATAATTTTGACATTTTCACTACCAGTTTTTTTCTGTTATAAGAATTTTCTTAAGATGATTTTTAGCTCATATTGGGACCACACAAACATAAGAATGTCACAGAGAAGATCAAACTGATTAGGGCTTTCATAGAACTGAATAATGAATGAGGCTCAGTGCACAAATATCATTTTCCTTATTTAGAAAAACACATCTTCCTGTCGTCAAAACTACAATTTGTGGTGTCCAGTCTGAATCATCTCCCCTCTACTGGTTGTGAGTGTGTGAAGGTGCAGTGGACAGCACAGGCAAAGAGAGTGCATTCAGATAGTCTGAGTCCCATTGCAGATGCGTCACCACACAGTAAAGATGAATTCTGCTTTGTATAATAAATGCACAAATCTGCAAGCAATCCCTGCCATTGGTCTGCTGGGCTAGCAGAAGCAGCAATTAGCAAACACCTGGTGTAGCTGCCAGTGGTGGGAAGTAGAGCAGTGGAAGTACTTTGTTACTGTACTTTAGTACAATTTTTATGTATCTGTACTTTACTTAAGTAGATTTTATCTTGGATACTTTCGACTTTTACTCCACTACATTTTACAGTAATTATCTGTACTTTCTACTTCACTACATTTCTACAAAACAGTTGCGTTACTCGTTATATCCAATGTGGCATTGCGCTTTTTTTCGTTAAAATGTGATGCCGGCCCTCAAGGACCCACTTTGAACACCACTGCACTAGTAGTATTCATATCTTTCACTCTGTAGGTTTGCATGGGTGTGTTCCTCTGTTTCTTACCTTTAGCACTAAAAGCTAATAAGATCTCTGAGGCAGGGCATTTTGTGAAGCAGACAAATAATGTTTAATAAAACTGTTAACTCTTCTTGGCATCTTTTGCCCACACTTAATGTCTACCCAGCACTTTCACTCATAACTGTATTTAACAGCTATGGCATGAAATCAATAAAGTATGAACTGTGTGTTCTCTAACCCTCGAGTTTCCCATCAGTTTCCTTTCAGATAAAGTTCTAGGGTAGAAAAAGCCTCAACTTTGAGCTAATCCTTTTCTAAAATGTATTAGATATTATGAACATTTATTTTTTATACAATCACCTTAACTGTATGTTATTCTGCAAACAATGATAAAGGATAATTATGACTTAAGGGCAAATATTCCTTTTGGCATAAAAGACCAAAAATTAGTACTTAAATCATCAGAGCTTGTAGAACCACATTCTCCTAACGCAAATATATTTTATTTTGCTTGATTATGGATATGAGTTAAGTCACAGAAAATACCTGTTTTACTACTACCTACCTTTCTCAAAGGAATGTCATTTTATCAAGGTAGAACAATAACACTATACATTGCACAGTGTATAACTAAGTCCTGAAGTCCTTCGTCCCTGAAGAACCTAAATCTTAATGTTTTTGCTTATTGGGTTTGTATCTCCCTAGCAATAAAAAGATATTGAGCCGACAGTATTGTCACAAGATCACAGCAAGATGAAAGGAGCTAATAAAAAAGCACAACTAATAGCAACAGTGTTTTGTAGCGTACTGACTGCAACTTCTGTAGAGAAGTGTGTCTGGATGCGTAGTGGGAACAAGGAGTGATGGGATTGCGATGTGATGAGTTTTACTGACAGACTTATTTCAATATTTCCAAAATTATACTTTTCAGACATCGTTTACGCCTGGATTTGTCGCGGCTGGCATTTTCTAGCATAGAGTTATGATGCATGTCTCACGTCAAAGAAGTAATAGTCGGATAAAGTAGCAGATACCTATACAATTTCATATCACAAACAGACTCATTTTGTTTCCTCATGAATAAATTCATAATTCATGCATGTTGTTTGAGCATTCAGCCATGCCATTATCTAGTTTATGTGAACAAAGCCAACAGAGAATTAAACAGATGGAAAAAGATGACAATTTAATCCTAATTCTAACTCTGGAATAATCTAATAATAATATAAACTTTTGAAAGATTTTATTAAAAGAACATATACATATATTTGTCAACTACTGAATGTTGGTGTTAATTTAGCTAAGATCAAAATCAGTTTACCACTGAGTGTGTGAGTGTATGGTCTGGACTGGTGACCTGTCCAGGGTGGACCCTGCCTCCCACCCAATGACTGCTGGGGACAGGCACCTGCCAGTCCACAACCTCTCAAGGTTAGGTGGGAATCGACAATGGATGGGTAGACATTAGTTATAATAAAAAAATCTGTCAAATATAGTTTATATTGCCAACTGGTCAAAAGTTTGATATCAAACTAGGCAAAGTCAATTGCATTGAGTTTTCCCCTGGTATCCCACTTTCAGAACAAGCATGCAGCAGGAGCAAAAAGAAGCGACTCCACAGGAAGAAACTTCCAGCAGAACCAGGCACAGTATGAGCGACTGACAAAGGATTGAAAGAAAAGAGAAGACACACAAAGAGACAGAAGCACTGATCCAGCAGTCTTTTCTATGTACAAGAAAAAAACAAAGGGTACAGATTGTTTCAGTTATTATCCAGCATTTATCCAATCTGTAGTCACATTTTAGAAACAAAATAATTTGCACATGTAATAATAAATCTTTTGGGTCTGATATTGTTTGGTGTAGAAACAGAATAGAGAGGGATGAGAGTGGAGACCCTATAAATACTTGCTTTAAGAACCTGTCAGCTCACAATGCCAGAGATACACATGAAACTCCAAGTGATTTAAATTTTATCAGTTCAGCAATTTTGTTAGTTATTTTTTCTCCTTCTCATACTTCAGTGCATTTTTGTGTGTACATTTGGAACACTCCTCTCATGGCTATTTAATTCACTGTCTGTCATTCTGCAATTTCCTGGGTTTTCTTTTCTTTTAACTTGTCCAGCAGTATGATGGAATAAAATATTGTAATGTCCAAGACCCAGATTCAGACATCCAACTATGAAACAATACTTTTATTATACTCTATAGAATCACGATAACAAACACCAGGAAGCCACGAATGTAATCATTTAATCCTGTGTTGGTTGATGTCTTTGGAACCCGGATAATGTGGGAGTATGATCTGTTAAGACCATGACAATTTAAACAAAGACAGGCTGGTAGATTGAGATGTTTGGGTTTTGGCTCAGTTTTTCCCCTCACCATAATAGATTGCGAGCGCGACCACAAAACTGTGGGCCCAAGTATGACTACCCACCTTGTCATCCTGCCATAACCCTCCTACAAAGCAAGAACAAGATGGCAAAAGTCTTCAATCCATCATTTGGCCCCTGATGCAAAGTAATCAAACCACCTTCTGCGGTTGAGAATCATGGTCTCAGACTCATCTTCAAATATCAAACAGGAGACCCTAGGGCACTCAAACTCAAACCAATCTTTCATGTCAGCCCTGAAGAGCAGGAAATCCTGCTAAACACAAACACTTAAAGATTTTTGTCCTAATTTTGGCTCAGATGGCTCTCAAGATCATTTTAAGAGTTATGTGGTATAAGTGATATGATCTGCTCGAGAGGACGTCGGGACCCCTCTGACCTAAAATTGGGGAGATTTGTCATGTTGGATTGTCTTGGCCTGGTATCACAGTGTGAGGTATTCCCCAAGGACAAATGACAACGTCTTTGTAATGTTTCTTATCTATTAAATATACTCCACTATCACTATTGATTGCTGCCAGTCAGCCATGTTTGTTTACTCTGAACTTACGTTTAGTCTTGAGAGGTTTTGCATGTGATTGTGTGTGAGTGACCTCGGTTGATGTGTGGTATGTTACTCCTTCCCTGTGGCTGGACACCACACACTATACAACCAAACCTACAATACCTAAGATTCTGTTATCCTCGTGTGTGGTCTCTCGGGTTGTTAAAATTAGCAGAAAGTTTTAAAATCTTACCATATGAACCAAGGCATAAATAGAATCATGCAAAATTAGATTTTATCAACCCTTGGAATCCAAGTCAGTATCTCTAACACTAAGCCTTACAACAAGACTTACTTTATGCTCTGATACAGCTCAAGTTTTGAGCATCCAAAGCTCAGGTAGCCTATAAAATCAACCCAAAAAAGTCTGTAGCAACCCCCAATACTATGGACATAGTCATAAGTTTCTCTAGATCCACATAACACAATTGGACCTCTTAACCAATAACCCTTTCTGCAATTTCTCGAGGGTAAACATCTAGAAATGATAAAGAGAACAACACATCCATCAACCAAAGAGAGACTATGCAAGTCAGTCTAAAACTAAAGTCTGCCAGTTGTTGTTTTGGAGAAAAACTTTGACATCTTAGTCAGAAGAGTTTATAGCTTAAAGCGAGGTCAAGAATGGACAGAAATCATCGACGTAAATTGGATGAGGAAAAATCTGTCATAATGGAAACAGAGTACTCTCCTGTGCCCCAGGCCCACTTCATATTTTTGACTAACACAACCGGAGTGTGTTCTTCATAAAAATTACTGATGCTTCGAGATCTTCAAGTCATTCAAGTGTTGCAATTAGTTGGTGTGTCACCTTCACTAATTTCGGTATCTGATTGCTGAGTGGGGCAGCGGGTCAGAACACAAACAGATGGCAGTGCCACCAAACTCTCATCCCCAGTAGGTGTGTTTTCTCTCTGTCTTTACCTTCCCCACTGTGTTCATGCTCCATCGTCTTAAACTGAGAAAGCAGCAACCTCTTGCTCTCTGCCCAAGGTCACAAATGGATTCCACCTCTCACACCCCTCTCAGTGGGTCTGACAGTCTACCATGATGGCTTAATGAAAGTGGTGCACTGACTCACGTAGTTTTAATAGTCTTTTTTTAATGAGCAAGGAGAAACTTGCTGACCTGTACTGTAATTATTGAGGGATCGTTCCAGTAGCTCCCCAGATCTCAAAACATGTCAGGGATTCTGTTACTACAGAGGTAAGTGTAAAGATTCTGACGCTAATACCAGTGGAAAATGGTAATCTCAAGTGTTTGTAATTAATCAAATAGAGAAAAAAAAAATAACACATTTTGTCACACTGGAATGTAAACATGCAATCTAAACTAGTGTTTAATGAGATATCAGAAATCCCACTACAAATACATAAGAACATTTTTCAGTTTTTTATTAATGTAATTTCTGTCTTTTGGGTAATTATGCTGCATTCAGAATGGGTAAAAAGGGAGGCAAAGGAATATGCATGTCATGTAGCGGATGTATCGTATCCATTAGAATGCAGTGGCTGTAATGACTTCCAAGCTTTTATGGAAAGCTCTGTATCACAAAATGTCATTTTTCCAACATAGCTGGATGAATTAAAAGAGCTGCTACTTGGCTTGCAGTAAGAGACTTGGAATGTAACGACATCTTGATCTGCAAAGTTGGCTGAACCAGAATAGGAATGCATAACCCAAACATTCCAGTCAAGGTAGAACACCATTATAATTAACTTTGTATTTGTAAACAAATCATCCAGGAAACCACTTAGAATTTAAGGTGGTTCACACCAGGCCTGTTTAGTCCACTTTAATCAAACTCTAGTCTGTTTGCCTAGAAAGTCTGGTTCATTTGGGGAGCTGTGAATGCATAATTGAACTCTGATGTGGACCAAAACAACAAACTCTGGTCCGCCTACAACTCTTGGTCTCGGTTTGGTAAAAGTGAACTCTGGTGCGGGGCTGCACAGTGGCGCAGTAGGTAGCATTGTTGCCTTGCTGCAAGAAGGTCCTGGGTTTGATTCCCGGCCCAGGGTCTTTCTGCACAGAGTCTGCATGTTCTCCATGTGCATGCGTGGGTTCTCTCTGGGTACTCCGGCTTCCTCCCACAGCCCAAAAACATGACTGTCAGGTTAATTGGTCTTTCTGAATTGTCCCTAGGTGTGAGTGTGTGTGTGCATGGTTGTTTGTCCTGTTTGTCTTTATGTTGCCCTGCGACAGACTGG
>CAEFZY010031155.1:0-33898 GCA_903066815.1 Brachyrhaphis roseni
TGGAAAATAGAGGCGTTCAGAGCTTGGCTTTATAGTCAAAAAATAAAACTACAGTGAAAAACTACAGGAAGCGGAAGAGGAAACAACTTCTACAAAGGTCAATGAGAACTCGCGGTGGCCGTTGGGACGTCGGCGGACTGTGTGCCTTCGCCGAGGAACGGTGCGTGTCCCCAGTGTCCGCTCCGCTCGCCCGATAAGGAATGCGCCTTGCGAAGTCGCTGTGTGGTTTAGCATTTGATAAAACTTCAGCCGATACCGTGGTACAACAGGAGTCATGGTTTGGTGTTGCTTCTACGTTTCTTATCCAAGCGTGCGAGCCTAATTCATTGAGCTAGCTGCCGTTAGCCCGCTTCGTTGATTCATAGCGCGCTAGCTTGCTAGCTGGAGTGTGCTGCTGGCCCATCCAGTTGACCGGGAGACGAGCTCGACTGACTGAAAAACACAGCCGCTGTTTGGAAACGAGGTGGTGGCGGCAGGCGGGGGGCCGGGAGAACGCGACGGGGTGGTAGTGAGTCAGGAGCGGCTGATGAGTTCAGACCAGAGCGGAGAGCCACCGCTGCTGCAGGAGGAGGCTGATCCCGGACCGAAGAGCGGTGGGAAGGACGAGGCTCCGCTGGGGAGCGAGGGAGGGTCAGGCGGCATGGTGAGTGAGGCCTTCTTTAGCTTCTCAGCTAGCTATTTGAGCTACTTCTGCTCACCCGACGTGTTGCCGAAAAAAAAAAAAGCACCCAGTCATGGAAAGTACATTTGATTGAGCGAAAGTCGGATCAGTTTTTGTCAGTTGTGATTAAAAAAGCAAATGTCCCATTCTGTCTTTTGCTCATATGTACACCGTAGGGGGCTTTTTATGCCACCCTTGCTCTCAGCAAAAAGTGCACTTCAATAAATTTCTGAAAAACTGAAGATAATTTCAAAACACTTAAATAACACTAGGGGATTTGCCACTTTTGACGTGCTTTCTTAAAACAAATTTATGGAAAGAAAATCGTGCTTTTGGGGGTGGGGGTGTTTTTTTTCCGGCATAATAGTAGAGACCTGTTCGCGCATGAGTCACATTTATCTGCTAAAATTAACCCAACAAAGTATCGTTAAGCCGCCAACTTTCATTTGAGTCGTTTCAACTCCTAGTTTGCTCTTTAACCCTCCCTAACAGGACATTTTACAAGCCCATGTTGTGAAAAGAGTCTGAGACGCTGCGGCTTAAATATCTGTTTGCAGTCACTTAATGCAAATGTGCGCACTGATCGTTAGCAGGGGGCTCCATTGCTGCTAACGAAGCCGCTTCGTCCAGCTCTCTTATTAAGTAGTTTGCTGAGTAATCATTAGCTTGCTAACTTTTGACCCGACCATATAATAACAACAAACACGATTTAAAGGCCCAGAATCCTATTTGAATTAATTTGTGAACAGTGCTGCGACTGTTGACCGAGTAACAGACGTTCATTTGCTGTGATGTTATTTCAGCTAATCGCAGTGCTAGTTAGCCTAGCGAGTGCGGTGACATGCGTTTGTGAATACCTGGCCTTCGCAGTGCTGCGCAGTCAGCTGATACGTCTTGGTTGTCCACGGCCTGTGACACAGAAGCATGCATTGTGACCATGTGTCAGGTTGCACGGCTCATAAATGCCCGTCCCTGTTTGAGTGACAAAAGAGGGCCGATCGTTTGGGCTTGTTCGTTCTTGACTGCTGCATGCACGCGATAATCTAGAGGCAAAACATGAGGCAGATTAATGTGGCAGTTGCAGGGGTTAAAGGTTAACATACCTATTGGGAGTTTGGGACACAAACTTTTTGATTCATTCAATTCAGGATTTTTGATTCATTGTGATGAATATGAATTTCAATTAATAATTACAATATAGTTGGAATTGTTATATTTTTTGTACTTTGTATCACGAGAGGATACATTTTTTTTTTTTTTTACAAAATTAATAAAAAGTTGCTGTTTTCAGTGTAGTGCTAAAAATCTCATTTTATATGCCAAGTGTCCTCACAAAGGCAATTTCATAACTAGTGCATTTTATTCAATTATTTGTCTGCTGATTGCTGTCATGCAGTCACAGACATACAGAGTTCACTTAAGTCTGCAAAGAAGTTGTTTCATCATCACTTTAATGCAACTGCATTAAATGCCACAAATGTTTAGAACATTCTTGAAGTCTCCTGAAGCACACATTTAAAATGCAAAATTTAGTATAGTTGGAACTACAGGTGCACTGATAAATTGGTCAGCTGATATATCGACCACGATTTTCTTAATTTTGAGAAATGGGCGAATGGCCGAGATTCGTATGAGATACCAATCATATCCATCTCCACTAATGTCTGAAAGTCAACCACTGTCCTCTCTTGCTCTTCTGTAAAAGAGACCCGACTGACTGACCTGTTCACCAGGTCACATCTGCACATGTACGGTTAAAAATAATCACCCCACTTTTGCAAATCAGCAAAGTTTTTGCTATATTTAGCAAATTTTCAGACAAAAAAAATTGGAATTGCGCTCTTCTAATGTTGGTGATCAGCCAGGAGACTTTAATGGGCTCTCACCCACTCTGAATATCTTAGATCACAGGGATTTTGTTACAGCTGCACAACATTGGACTGGCACATAAAATGCACACTTTCCTCACTTCTCTAATATTCCACAGACACTCTATGACCTTTATCATCATGGGCACGGTCATCTGTGTCAGGTGTGTGTATCTATTGAAGTGAAACTCAATCAAATATACTGAACTTTGAATGCTTTACATATATTAGCCATTAGTTACTGCATTCCAAACAGTCCATTGCAGTGTTAATATTGCATAAACTAATACTTCACAATGTGCAGCCCTCGTGCATTCTCACCCCATTCTGTGCTTGTTGAGAAGAATTTAAAATGCCAAGCAAAATGCATTAATATGGATCAAACTACTTACTCTGATTCTTGAATACTGAAATATTTTTTTAAAAACAATTCTGATCTACAATACTAATCATATAAATTATATATATGTTGCAACATTTCAGGTTAGTTTGTGGTTTTGCATCTTGATAAGCATAATAAAACAGACGACCTTTACCTTTGTCAATGTATTTGGAAGCACAACACCTACTCCTCATTTTCTAAGTGTGCCTCTTTAAAAAAAGTTTTAAAGTATAAAGAAGTCAAACTCCTTTGACTATCCTCTGCAGAGAAACAGTCAGGTTGATCTCCCCCTTATATGTGTAGGTTTGAGGGCTTTTTTTTTTTTTTCTCACTTTAAAAAGATCATATAAGAATTGAAGATGGTGAGTTCGAATTTCCCCCTAATATTGGCGGTATGAATTTTAACTGCACTGTCAGGCTGCTATGTCATTGTTTGCAACCTCAAACTTTTTAAATTCACTAAATAAAACTTAAAGGTCAACGTGCAGCTGGATTTGTCAATTTTGAGTTTATTATTTATTATTATATTGAAAACCAGCTCTGAATTGACTTTAAAAAAATGCAACGACAGTGAATAAAAATATCTATAAAACCTAAACCTGCTCACCCTTAGATGCCACATTGAAAAACAGATTTAAGTTTCTGTTCTGTTTTTAAAAAAAATTATTTTATATATATCAGCATGTTGTGCTTTGTGGTGAAACAATGATGACGAAACAGATTAGTGTGACTTGGTTGTTATCTCAGTAGAGAACTATTTCCAGGGAGGATTTTGCCTTTTTTTTTTTAGTTATGGTTACTCCTCTGCTTTCATATCACACACTACCAGCTACCTCAGTGTTGAATATAATGCTTTTTTTGCGCATAGTAATTAAAAAATTTGACTCGGGTGTATTGCAGGAAGGACAAAACAAAAACGCTTGGAATAGTTGAGAAACACAAAAGCTGTGTTAAAACTATTTGTTGCCACCTCTGGAGTTTTTAGATATCATTTTTGAGGATTGGTATTTGTGTTTTCAATTTGATAGAGAATTTATACAAGAGTATAATTTCTGGCAACAATACCAACTCTGAGATGACAAACATGTGAACCAGCAAAACACTTGTCCTTTAATACACTCTGATTGTCTGAAACTGATTGCTTTAAATGCTGCATAGATAGCACATTTGTAAAACAATTCCTGCAAATGTTTTGAAATCCTCAATCTAGCTAGAATCCAAGCATCAGTCTCCCTTCATTGTGTTTTGAGTTGAATCTCACCTAATCCTGTGGTTTCTGTTTTGAAGGTCACCTCAAAGGGTGCTGGTTTGAACCCAAATGCCAAGGTGTGGCAGGAGATCCCCGTGGCCCCCAGCGAGGCTGTCACCAGTCCTCACTGGCCTCCCTCAGACATCAGTAAGTGCGCACCACGTTAATAGAATCTGCATGAAATATTCACAAACGTCTGATTCTTGAATCAAATGCATTTTATTAATGTGACCAGGTTATTCAGAGCCTTCGTCAGCTGGTTGTAAGCAGTACTCTGTGGGATTTACCGCCCTGGGTGAGAGCAGCTCCACAGCAACAGCTGAGATAGCAGTAAATGGAATGGACCCTCAAGAGCTGGGCTTTTCCCCCGCCGAGTCCACGACAGGGAGCTCTGGTCAGTCATCTCACCTGCAGCCTCCCCCACTCTCTAACGGTGGCTAAGGAGAATGCTGTCTCCAATAACTTGAAACAAATAGGGTTTTTTGGGAACATAAAAACGAACAGTCATTTGGTTTTATTCTATAAACGGCATCCATGGGCTTTGGATTTTGGCACGGTCAAATAGTGGTTTGTGTTGTATAATTGCCCTCCGTCAGACATGACCCTTGCATCCCTTCTTTGTGGAGCTAATGTATCTGGTGTCCTGTCCTATGTGGTGATTATTTTTATGCCAATGGAGACCCGCGTTGCGTGAGCTGCAGTGCAGGCGGCATTCAAAGCTCAGGACAGAGGGATTTTGGCCGCTGCTTGGTGCGATAAAAAAACCCTGTTCAATCCAGGCCTCTAGCTGAGCATTGAGAGTAGAGTGGGAACTGTTTATTGTGACAAGTTTGCAGTGATTATACGTAACAGCTTGTTGGATATATATGTTTTGAAAGTTTATAAACCTATATTTTTTCTGAAGGTGTCCTTTTATTTTTGGTTGTGAAGTGATTCGCACTGTGTTCCAGATCAGTTTTGAGGCGCCATCTTGTGAGATCGTCGTTCCTGTTAGCTGTTCTTGCTGGTGACACTTTTTCTTGTATTTGGCTGAAAAGTTGTTCAGATTTGCTGGAGAGGGAAAAGGACAAAGGCATGAACAAGAGGAAGTATGGACCTCTGAAATGTAAATGTAGGGACACGAAACAGCCGAACAAATCTTTTCACCAGGCTGGATTACAGACTCTGTGTTGCCTCACCTCACAGTCTAGCATAAAAGAAATAGCTTTGGAAGAATTTGATACATATGAATGTGTGGACATATTTTGTTGGGCTTTGTGCAATATTTGCTAACATATGAACGTAATTAGTTTGTGTTTACTGTGTTTTGTTTATTTAATGGTGTCATGTTTTTCTTTGTCTGAACTGGATGATCTGTTATTTATACAAAAGTTTATTTGATCCTTTTTCTTGCAATTGAATACTTAGATTCCAAAACTGAAGAACAAGTGTCCTCTGAGAATCTACGAGAGTCTCTGAAGAAAGAGCTAGAGTTTTATTTCTCAAGGTAAGAGCCAAAGACTTTTAGATTTATGAGGTAAACGAGACGCTCGTTCACCTCATAAATCGAGCTTGAAATTTGTTTATTTTAAATGAACACAAAGTCTTGTATTTTTAAAAAAGATACAATTATTCCCATTGTTGCTAAAGTAATGAAACATGAAGCTGTTTGTATTTTTCTGATTTGACTAAAGTGAAAACATAAAATAAACACTTACCAGTTTTTAGTTCTATTGTACCTTTTGTGCACATTATTATTCATTTTTGCTGTAGTTCCCTTCATCCAGGAACACAAGTGCAGCAAACATATTTGTTACCCTGTTTGGATAGTTTGCAGTCTGCTACTTAAAATACGTCACCCATTGGATAGTTTCAACACTGTTTCCTTAAATGCAACAAGTGGGGATGTTTTAGTTTGTGACAAATTAAGATGCGACTAATTTGCATGGATTTATAATTTTGTTGCACAGAGAAAACCTCTCCAAGGATTTATACCTCATGTCTCAGATGGACAGCGACCAGTTTGTCCCTATCTGGACTATAGCCAGCATGGAGGGCATAAAGGTTCTCACCACAGACATGGAGCTCATTCTGGATGTGTTGAGATGTAAGTGAAAGGATGAGCATGATACTTTGTAAAACTATTAGTAATATGACATGATTGTCTGTATTTATATTTGAAATGATCCTTCCAGCTTCTCCAATGGTACAAGTGGATGAGAAAGGTGAAAAGGTTCGACCGAATCACAAACGATGCATCATCATCCTGAGAGAGGTCCCTGAAACCACACCTGTAGAGGTACTGCCACATTGTGCTCATGTTTAGGAATAATTGAGACGTTTTTGGAAACTGAAAACTGACTCGTTGTCTCAATCCCACAGGAAGTTGAGTCATTGTTTAAAAACGAAAATTGTCCAAAGGTGATAAGTGTCGAGTTTGCGCACAACAACAACTGGTACATTACATTCCAATCGGACACAGATGCTCAGCAGGTACGTCTGGTTAAACTTCACTTTGCTCCAATTCAAAGTGGGACACCTTAAATGACCTGATTCGACTCCTGAATTGCTTTTCCAGGCATACAAGTACTTAAGGGAAGAAGTCAAAACATTTCAGGGAAAACCCATCATGGTAAGTTGAGCTGAAATGTTTTAGTTTGTAAATCCCCTCCTTTAAGAAACCTTGAGTCATTTCTTGTTTCTTGTCATCTAATAGGCACGGATCAAGGCCATCAACACATTTTTCGCAAAGAATGGTTACCGTAGCATGGAAAGCAGCTTGTATGCTCAGCAGTCCCAGAACCAGTCCCAGTACAGCTCTCCACTTTACATGCAGCATGTCTACCCACAGCAGCAGTACCCGGTCTATGGCATTGTACCGCCCACCTGGACTCCTTCACCCACACCCTATTTTGAAACTCCTCTGGTAAGAACTGACTCTAAATGAGCTGCATGAAGCTAGAATGGGTCCCAGATCAGATATATTTTTAATAAACTTTATTAAAAAAGTATGCATTTATTGGTTATCTGACCAATTTATCTGATAAACTGCTCTCTTTATTTGTTGTTGCTAATGATTAACCAGTGATCATTATTTTGGCTTTTCTTATAAAGATGGTTTTTTGTGGGTGAACTCAACCTTAGAACTTTAATTTTCACACATAGTTGGTGTAAAATCTGATATTTCAGGTTACACTCTGAAAAATCAGGTGGATATGGTGATGGACTAATGTCAGGGTTTCCCCCAGTGCATTTTTAGCCTGGTGGGCCACCAGGCTAAGCATTGCTTATTTATTTTAGGTTTTTTAAATGTTTAAGACTTCGTAGTTGGTGTTTAGGTATTGTTAATTTAGTGCATTATTAAATTTTGTGAACTGGGTTGTAAGACCAAACGACGCAAATATTTTGCATTCAAAAATGTAAGAAAAAACTACTGGAGTCTAAAATGTTGAACATTTGTAGTAACCCATTTTATTAATTCAATTTGAGAAAAATATATAGTGCTGCAAAATATTAGGAAGACTCACTGTGTCCACAGTGAGTTTTAAAATCTCGTTCACTAAAATCTAGATGAGGTGGAGGTGTGTAGGGCATTGAATCACTATTGCTCTAAGAGCTTAAATGTCTTCAAGATTTCCCCTGTATTACGTTCTTGGAGTGCTGCAGAGTAAATAATTGAACAAATTGCTACATGAAACAGGATTAGTCAACGCTGCCATTTTTTCTCCCTGTGCAGGCACCGTTTCCTAACAGCGGCTTTGTGAATGGATTCGGCTCTGCGGGACACTACAAAGCTGGCTCCACCGCTCTTAACCTAACTCGCCCATTCAACAGAAACCGGTAAGCAGGATTTTTTTATTTGCTGTGCTGCATTTTTAAAGTTGTGACTCAGACTTCAGCCTGCTGTTTTCATAAATGTACTCTTAATTGGAGTGTGGCATTCACCACTTGTTGTTGTTGTTTGCATGTTAGGTTAAACTGTAATGTCAGATCATCCGCAATGCAGTGTTTGAAGAAAATGTAACCCCACAGGGAACTGGTCTTTACTCCCCTCTTTCTTACTGTCCTCACAGTGTCCCTCTGTATTCAAGAAAGAATGTAATAAATGCCTTCAGGTACCACTATACAATACTGTATGATAAGCTTCATCGCTACCCTCATGTCTTACCATACTGCTGCAGCCTAATGACTAAAACCACACCAGGACTGACAATCGGATATCTTTATTTTGGTCCTTATTAAAATTTTCATTGCTGTGATGATGCTTGGTGCTATTCATATTGATAAAATTACTGGATTTTTCCTGTGATTTGATTGCTACAGTTTTTGCCATTTGAGGACTCTTGGCACCAAACACATCCCCTTGCATTGATACACCAGCATACATCATAGTAACTGTTAAACTTCATTACAACTAACCGCTTATTTTACCTTTCATTGCTGCTTTCTTCATTGACCCAACGCGTCATGTGCTGTAGCAAAAGAGCCGACAGCAGGAAGCTGATAAATGCGTTCGACCCATGATGAGATCATGATGCGCATGGAGGGACACATTGGGAGGAAGATAACTGGCTTTGGTCCTCTCTTTACTCCTTCTTTTCTCTCCCCCTCTTCTGTTTCTTTCTTTCCAAAGTCAGGAACTTCACTCCCATCCCAATGAGCGTTCAGATTATGAGATCTGAGGTCGAATCTTTAAAAGATCAAAATTTGAATCATGTTTTATTAAAAAAGCTTTACTTTTAGCTGTTTTACTCAAGTGTTGTCAGCTCTACTTGGTGAGTTAATGATTGGTGGCAGTCTTCAGCCCTCCAGCCAATCATAGGCGCACATGTAGCCCAGATGAACCATCTGCTTGTCTACATTGTGTTTTAAGGATGCAGCATGTTGCGTGGTTTGGTCGGTGGATCCATAGTTTCCTGTCACATCATTTGCATGTTGCCGTTTTCTGGATTTAATGTAAAGTTCACTTCTCCTGTATTGGGTGTTTCTCCACCAGAGTGGTTCCAGTGCTTGTTTAATGCATTTTGTTATTTAGCATTAATTGATTTTTGTTTTAACTGTAGAAGGTTGTTCTCACATGCAGCTGGACTTACACCAGCATCACTGATCTTGCTGGGCGGGAAAAAAATGGCATCTCCACCATCATGCGTTAGTGTGGCGGTGATGTGTTCAGTGTGTAGTGTGATATCGCTTATATTTTTTTATATACAAAACCTTCTGTCACACAGAAAAGATGTTTAATTATTAACTGGCTGAAACAATTAACTGGATTAAATATTTTTCAAAATTGAATAATTGTTTTCTGAAGCATGCAGACTCAATAAAAGGCAGTTTGCTGAAAGAAAAACACACCCAGAGCAGTAATTAAGCCAAAATTGTACAAAAAATATGTACATGTGTGTTATGTTCTACTCAGAACAAGGGGCTTATTTTAACACCAAAACTCTTACTAAGCACCTTTTGCTGTCCAGTTATTAATTGATTTATTAAAAAAATAATCAACAGATCAGCCCTACACTATAGATATTAAATAAAGTAGGGCTGAACTTTTTACACGTTGATGCTGGAAGTATTTTTTTTAGCTGCAGATGCATCCGTTCCTACAAATGATGAAGCATACACTAAAGGAGTGCTGCCATTACATTCTAGGCATCAAAACTTTTAATTATTTAAAAAAGAATTTTAATAATCTGTATATTTCTGTATTATAAAAAGGCTTGAGTGGATAAATAAAAAAATCTTCACAAAGTGACAAGTTTTTTTCTCCAATTGATCGTCATAATAATCGATAGAATAATGAGTTACTAAAATAATTGTTAGCTGGATCTCTGGACTCAACACAGCATCCCCGGAGATTAATCCCAGTTCCTGTTGTTGTTTTTTAAGAAAGACTTGAGCTGCAGCTCAGCTCTGAACCAGCACTGGAAGCACTTTTGTTGAAATGGGATTGTTGTGGCTTAATATGTTTCAGCCTTTTCTATTTGTGAATCTCAAAAAAATTCTGAATGTTTCCTAAAATTTGCATCATTAAGAAATTGTTGCAGAACATTGGAAAAACAGGGAAGTAGATCTAGTAAAACTTAACTCCAATATGGGAGCTTTACTTAGTGTATGAACCTGCTCTGTTTTTGCTCACAAAAAGTCAGGGATGTTTGGCTTCCAGGTGAAATTTCAGGATGAACCTAAAATACACTTTAATCTTTCCATGTGAAGTTAATGTGACCTCCTCTAAGCTTCTGAACGCATGGGTCCAACTGTTAATATTTCAGTACTTAACTTAATGACTAAATTAACAATAGATGTTTGGTGTATTTTTTGCTGTGGCAAACTCACTTTGGTTTCAATACATTGAGATGACAAAATCATCTTCTGAGATGCCCTACTTTCATGTTATGTCATTATAGTGTGAACTTTTCACATTTTCCATAAATTTCACCAGCCAAACATCCCAAATCTTTGTGTGGATTTTTAGATGCATTGAATTTCCATTGAACTTCCCTGTATTGAATTTGAAAAACATTGCCCTTATTTTTGATTTTCTATAACTTTACCGCAACAAGACTTTAAATACTGGTCCTTGGTGAGTGCATGTCCACTGGACACATGACATTGATTAAATAGAAAGGCTAAAATCATATTAAGTGAATTTATTTTTCACTGTGTCTACAGTTTGTCTTGTATTTCTTTAAATGACTTGAATCATTCAGAAGTTTGGGAATTTGCAATGTAAATGTGATTAAAATTTAAAATGACCTCATGCTGTTCATTTGAAACTTCTGGCTCTCGGCATAAATCCGTATCATTTTAACAAAACTTTATTTGGATTTTTACTTCAACAGAAACCACGTTAAACCCCAGATTAGGACCAGCGAGGTGACAGCAGCCTCAATAACGCCTGTTCCCCTGGAGAGTCTGACCGGCCTGCGCAGCCCCCAGCCTCCTGTCATCGGCGCCCCCAACTCCACTCATCAGACGACCGCTGACATCACCTCAGCCTTCTCGCAGCTCTCCTCCTCTTCATCATCTTTGGACCCTAATGACGACAGCGGCATGGCTGGACGTGGAAGGTAAACTGACAATCCCCTCGTTGAACCTCATTTCTGTACCAATGAAGTATTGGTTGTGTTTCACACATTCGGTCATGATGTTTGAAAACTATTAAAGTCGTGGTGTTTAGTGTGTACTGTGATCTTTTGAGATTTGTGTCTCGGGATAAAGAGTTTCAATGTCAGACATTAAGTAAAAGTAAATATTTGATTCAAGGTGTTGGTTTCACTCTACAGTCAGGTTATTTTTTTTAATCAAGGTTTTATTTCAAATCAGTAGTCAGTTCATTTAGGTTGCACATAAAAGTCTTTTTCTGGAAGCTGTGTAATGTAAGCAGACAAGATACTGACCAGATAAAACCTAAAATGAATACAGTAATGAAAATGCACAGTTTTATTAACAGCAGTTCAGCACCTTTAGCAGAAAGCATAGAAGTGGTTCTGTTTTTGATGATTCTATAATGTTTACCTTTGCATAGTTACACTTATTCTCTCTGTAGTCAGTTTTATTACACAGTTAAACTTCATTGAATATCATAAAATTGCAATGAAATTAACCAGTCTTGCTTTCTTGTAATCATAGCATATACGACTTCCTTAGAATTTATATGAATTAAGAATTTCTTTGATTAAAACAAAAATTAGTTTGCTTTTTATTTTATTACGTTTTTGTTCTTTATTTTGCCACTATAGAAGTTACGGCTATGCATGCTTTTTGTACGTTATATCCGAGAGAAACAAACTTATATGTACAATGATTAATTTTTTAAAACTTTCAAGAAAGTTTCACTATTTCTGTGAATAAATTAGGTTTGTCACGTTGTTCTTAAGGTGTCCACAACAGATTTGACTCAACATCCAGTTTGATTTAGTAAATTATAAAGGGTTAAGAGGTTTAGACAATTATTGCATTATTAAAAATAAATCAATAAGATTACAGGAGACTTGGTCACACCTGCACTTTAATTGGCATCTAATTTTAATAAAGAACCAGAAAGAGATTCTTACAAACCTTGAAAGCATCTGGATGCTAAACATATAAATTAGCTTTTGCTATAATGTCTTAGACTGGATCAAATGTTGACATTTATGTTTGATTTGTACATTGTCCCGTTTTGAAATTAAGTTTCTAATTAACCATTTGTCTTTCAGACGAAGCACAACCTATAGAGGAACGCGAAGGAGGCGAGAAGATGAGCGGAACACGGTAAACGGCCGCGTCTCATTGTAGAGATTATGTTGAATTTTTTAGAGATTGAACTACGATTCCATTATTTGTTTGTATTTTCTTCGTTCTAATTCAGAGGCCGGTCCCCTTAGCCGAGGTGAAGGTTTCTCCGCCCAAGTTTGACTTGGCCGCCACAAACTTCCCGCCTCTTCCTGGCTGTGTGGTCAGCACACAGGGAGAGCCGGTGCTAGAAAACCGAATGTCTGATGTTGTACGTGGTTTGTACAAGGTAAGGATTCTCTGATTCAGCAATGCTTGAGCTGCTTGGGTTTTCAGAAGTGTAATGCTTGTGGTTCTCTACGTCTTAAAGACGGAGCAAACCAATAAAGAAACCACTGTGAGTCCAGCGTCAGCCCACACTCCGGCCACAGAGGAGGCTGTGATCATCTCAAATCCTGCCCCGACCGTCTCAAAATCCGTTTCTCAACCACTTGGATCTCTGGCTTCCCGGTATGATTGTCAAATTACTTTTTTCTTCATATTTTAAGATACTCGCATGTTTCTGTTAGTGTACTAACGTCTGATATGTTTTTTTTTTTTTTCTGACAGTTTAAGTAATCAGGAGAAGAGAGTGGAAAGGGCTGAACCCCCAGTGTCCAAAGTAACTCAACGTACACCAGTTCAAGCTACTGTGAACTCCTCCTCCTCTTCCTCACAGCCTACGTCAAGCTCACGACCTCAGCCCTCTGCTGCTTCAACGCCGGCGACCCCCAGCACGCCCGCCGCATCTACAGCCGCTATTACCACCCCAGCACAGGTAACGAATGAAATCTGCTCTTTTGTTGCTAACTTATCAATGTGATTTTTTTTCCCCTGAAGATGAGAAACTTTGCATAGAGGGAAGTGAAGAAGTGGACAGACTGACACTTTCTCTCTCTCGCTCTCTCTTTCTCTCTCTTTTCCATCTCAATCTTTCTGCTTTTTCTACTCTTTCCTCCTTTAAGTTCAGAGAGTTCACTCCTGTCCCGGTGACCATTAAGATTATGAGATCTGAGGGTTTGACCAAAGAAATCACAATGTGCCTTTCAAAAGTATTTATACCCCTTGAACTTTTTCACATCACTGCCACAGGCCTCACTTTACCTCATTTGGATTTTAGGTGATGTACCAACACAGTGTAAATTTGAATAGAAAAGAAAACAACAGAAGTTTTTAAAAATCATAACTATATCAAATGTTGGGGGTTTTTTTTAAATAATTGTTTTAGCTGTAAAATCAGTTTTTCAAGATCTCCCTTTATGAAATGGTCAACAAGTATTTCTAAAGGGATCTTCATCAGTTTGCATAATTTTCCAAATTGCATCAAGCAAAAACGATTTACTACGTTGGCATGATTGGGTGAAGTTTTTTTCCAACCCAGAAAAAATGTTGTCCCACTCTTCAGAATATCTTGTCAGTCGTAATGGTAATATTTTTCCACCACATTATCACTCCCAACAACAGACCTACAAAAGTTGTGTTGAGATTTATGGAGAAATAAACAAAAATTAAATAAAGTAGAACTGAGATAAAGAAAATTACATATAATGTGGCATTAATTAGTTTTGAAAAACACATAAACACATTTTTTTTATTTTACCTGACTATTCTGTATTTTGTGTTGGTCTATTACATAAAATTTATGCAAAATGCATAGTTTTTTTTTTCACAGCTTAACTAAAGTAGTTGTATAAATTCTTATTGAAGGCACTGTAAATCAATAAATCAAATCATTTTCACCCTCTCAGAACTTTTAACTTTAGATGTTCTTTTTAAAATCTACCTTGCTTCAGGAACCCCGTAAACTCAGCTACGCCGAAGTGTGCCAGCGGCCTCCCAAGGACCCTCCCCCCGCGGCCCCGGCCCCCTCCGGCACGGCGTCTGGCCAGCCGCTGCGTGAGCTGCGCGTGAACAAGGCCGAGGAGCCGGGCTCCGGCACCAGCCCCGGAGACAAGCAGGAGCGGGGCCACGACAAGGAGGGCGGGTGGGAATGCAAGGAGAGCCGACCGCCGCGCGATCGTGACTCTCAGGGTTACTACCGCAGCAACGGCCCCAGAGGCACCGGGGGGCTCAAGTTCCGGGATCAGCGGCGCCCGCCCCCGGCTCGACGAGGCTCCCCTCAGGGAGGCTTCAGGCTCACTGGCAAAGAGCAGAATATACCACCAGTATCGCCAAAGTAAAAACTCAGTATGAATAGAAAAAATATGTATGAATATATATATATATATAAGTATATATATATATAAATATATAAAACTATATTAAGATAAATAAAATAAAAGCAACAACTTTATGGTAGCCACCTTTCCCCCCACGGAGACTGTCCAAAGAAATGCTTTTAAATGACTGACATCCAGGACTTGAGGGCAAAGTGACACCTGATGAACTTCTACGATTGGTTCAGAAACTCTTCTTGTTTTGGTCTCCGGCGTTACGCTTAAAAGATTTTAAGTGCGATTTATCTGGAGGCTGCGCTCATGCTCTGCTTGGGGAAGGTGGGATGCTGGGCCTCATAAGTGGCCCTCTACCTATTTTTCTTTTTTAATTTGAAAAATAGATGTTGGTCTGCAAGAACAATATGCACTAAGACGAAAACAACATGCATATATGTCATGTACATATACAAAGATATCACTAACACGCAAAGAGACATCGTTTTTTTTGTTGTTTTTTTTCCTTGTGTGCTTAGGTTTGCAAGTATGACTGAAAGGTTGACTGATGTCTGCGTATGCATTGATTGTTTAGCAAAATGATTGAAGTGCTCCAGTTGCACTGACGTAACGAAACGGATAACTTGATTTTTACAGCAAAGATTCTGAATTATTGTCCAGAGAACGGACGGTCTGGTCTTATGTATATTAATGAAAATGTGTTTAACAGTGGTGTTTTGATTCCAATTTACGATTGGATTCGGAAACCGTTCACGCCACGGTCGTCCGTGTGTTTTGTCTTTTCTTTCTTTCTTTTTCTTTTTATCTTTCTTTTGCGTTTGAAGCCGAAATACAAGTTGGGGGCACCCACTGGTCCATTTGCCATGGTGAACCTGCAAAGCCTGGTCCAAAGTTTTTCATGTTTTGTTTTTTCCTGTTTATCAGAACCATTTTTGGGTCTATCCACTGCAATGAATTCAGAACTTCGTCATCGTTGATAATCAGTCAGGTTCTCTGTTTACATGTTTGTTTTTTTGGGTATCGAGGGAGAGGGGGGAGTTTCCTGAGAGAAATCTATACGTTGATGGTAAGAGTTGACTGTTTTAGTGTGCCTGGTGGTTCAGGTGAGGTTTGGCTTTTCTACATTATCCCAGGATATTCAGGTTAAGCTTATATCTGTGAATTGTTCCTAATAGTGACAAAGTTTTAAAAAAAGAAAAAAAGAGGCTGTGGAGTGCTGTTAGATAAGGATGATAGCTACACAATATCTGGCAGCCACGTTGTGGAAAGTAAGAGCATTTTTCCCATGCTATGTGCCAGCTGCCTGCGATCATAGTTCTAGGATAAAGTTTTTGGTTTTTATTGATGAGAAATGCTAAATAATTTAGCTTGGGAAGCTTTTTGGCTCAGTGAAACTGGATTTTTGAGATGCTGTAGAGGTTTAGTTGCCTTTGCTATATTGTTATTATAACCCTTCACTAGAAATGTGTGTGGGAGAATGTAATTATTTCTAGTTCTAAATTTGAAGAGGGAGAGAGGCTATTGATAAGGCATTTTATCGGATTGTTGTTTTTTTTTTTGTGCTTTAGGGTGAGTTTGCAGGTTTGTTTCTTTCCCTTTTTTTATTTTTGGAAAACTGGTTGACTTAGAACATGAAGTTTGACTCACTATATGCATTGCTTTTTGAATTTATTTATTTTAATTTTAACGCTTTTCTCCCAATCTTGGTAGGCTGGTTTCCCCAAAGTTGTGTGAAATCGCATTGTCAAAATAAAATCACGCATATGACATTTGTATACTCATCGAGATGTCAGCTGAGAGCAAAATACTTGATGCATTTACTTTGGGTTTGATACTGCAGTAAACAAATATCCAATCACTGGGGCTGTTATTATTTTTATTTTCTATTGAGTATGAGCAGCTAGTGATCTAGTATAATTAAAGAAATGCACTAACTTGTTTTTAAAAAGAATCATACTCATGAGTAATGTGAAATAATTTTAGAAGCATATGGTTGATGTTGACAGGCTTGCAAATATCTACAGGAATTGCTTTCCCCCTCTGCAATATTGTTTGGGGTTTTTCTTTTTGTTTTTTGGTTTTTTTCTGTTTAATTTGGATTGGGGTGGCAACAGGAAATGTAGTAATCGATCAACCAAGTGTTTGAGACACAATCTTAGAACTGTATGAAATGTCACCAAAAATAAATTATTTTGATTTGGCTTCCAAGTCTCACTTGTCTTAAGTTTGTTCTCAAGTGTTGTTGTTCTCGCAACCCTTAACAACACAGTTAAGAGTTGCCTCATAGTTGTTTTTTTTTTCTGCATTTTTCTTTTAATTCAATCTGGTAATTCACAGCTGAAGACATTTACTTCATTATAACTTTCTATCTGCAAAGGCTCGTTGTGAAGTGTTTTAAATTTACCTGTGCTTTACAAGATAATGCTGCATTGAACTTATGTTTTCACTATGGGGTTTTACAAAATAGGGAAATGAAAGTAGTAAATTTATGGCTGTAGATGTATAAAATTCAAGAGGATTAATTTTTCTGTGTTTTATTTTTCAGTGATGTAAAATTGTTGCACAGATTTGTGTGTAGATGCTTTTGCAGAAAATAACGTGATCAAAGATTTTTTTTTTAATGTGGTTTTAATGTTAAAGGTTTACTTTTGTCATTTCAAATTTGAGAATTTGCAGTCAATATTTTAATTGGCACATCTTAAAATTATCAAAATAAAACAGGTTTATTTGAATGCCAATGTATTTTTCCATTTTTATTTTTAAACTGACATTTCAACTCATGCAAGGCTTTACAATTATGAAATTTAGATGGTAATTTTTTAATGAAAGAAAATACCTTTTTTTTTTTTTTTTTTTTAGATATTGAGTGTGCATTTTGCATAATTCACATTTATTTAGCATAAAAAACCTGACAAATGTGCACCTTTTAATCAATCATACATAGGAAAATATTTGTAGTTCTCTGAATTTATTTGATATTTGTAGTTTAATCACTTCCATTTTAATGGACTGAGTAACTATAATTATAAACTGTTGCTACATACTTTAAATATTGTATTCTGGACTTTAAATAAATGAGAGAAGCTTGTCTGCATAAAAAAATCGAATAAATAATGGGGGCCCAAGTCGACCTCTTCTCAGGGCCCTCTGTAATTTTTGGCCGGCTCTGTGTAAATGAACGTGGCATCTTTTGGATATTGTTCTCATCTTAGTTTTCTAGGGATATTAATGTAAAGTGTGTATGTTATTTCTTTGATAACCTGTAGTAGGAGAGGCTCTGGAGCTGCTCCTCTACACTTGCCCTGAAGCATGCTCCTGTCCGTGGATGCCAGCCATAATGCCTATACTGGGGTAGGACGCACCATCCCATCGGAGCCTATAACATCGGTACATGCCGATCCTTTTTTTTGAGACGTGTAACGATATCTGCGGTCCAGACGGAAACATCTGTCTGCGGTCGCTGTGACAGCTTGAGACGGAAGGTGTGGCTGCGTGACGGGTCAGTGTTTATGTCAAGCCGCAGCAGTAGCCAGCTGACGCTACACGGCAACTTGCTCGATTTGTCGAGGGCTGTAAACGGTACGTCGTTCCACCTGCATCGGTGTTTTGATGATGTTTGATGCAAAGTGTGTTTTGAAGCGGGCTTGCACGCATTTAGAGGAGGCGTCATGCGTTCCTACATTTAGCTGCGGATTTTTGTTTCTTCGTATCTCCAAGCTAGCATTAGCTGGTGCTAGCTAGCTGGTTGCTAGCCGGGATTTTTGTTTCGTTTTTAATTTTCTCTCTCTCTCCAAAGCAGACCCGCCGCAGCTTTACAAACGATTCAGCGTTAAAACTTTGATTAAGTATTGGTCAAGTGCCACTATTTTAATATAAATCACCGGCTATTGCCACGTATTTGTACGGTGCTGCGTTGCTACAGTATATATGGGTCATTTTTCTAACTGTCAGCTAAAGTTTACCGAAAGGGCAGCAGCCATTGGAAACAACATACTTACTCAGGTGTTTGATACTCAAAAAGAGATTAAACTAATATAACAGTCGTTTATATATATAACCAAATACGCAGTCTTTCAACGAATTTACACCTCTATTTTCTTACATTTGAGACACGAAATTTGACGTAATCTTAGTTCTAATTTTATGCTCTATTCTTGTATTTATTTAAAAAATTTTTTTGTTTAGTTTACAGTTAAGTAAATTTTGTGATGATTTAATTGCAATGTACACCATTGTGCCTTTTGGCCAGATCTCCCTCGAAAAACAGATTTTTATCTCGAGGGATTTTCTGGTAAAATAATGGTTGAATAAATGACAATTAAAAACGTAAACATTTCAAAAATGTTAAAGGAAAAAACAAACGAGTGATATTAAAAAATACACCTGCCAAAAATCTCAGACATTTCTACTATAATTTTACATCTTTACAAGAAAAAGCTTGAATATTCTCAGATGTCACAAAAAAACCCTATAATTTTCCACGATTAAAAGCATAATGTTGCATAAATATGTAAAATAAAATAATAGAAATTTTAGGTGATCTACATGGTAAGTGAGTTTATCCTTATAATTGGGGGTTTACCTGTTCAAATCCGCGCTCTGTCTCTGTCGTGTCCTTGAGCAAGAAACTTCACAAGCCTTGCCTGCAGGTGGAGGTCAAAGGGCATGGTGGCGCCGGTGCATGACTGCCTCAGGTTAGCTGTAAAGCATTGATCCTTCTAAGTGGCGATCAGTTAGGACGTCCATTTAGATGAAATGCTGAACAACCTGAGCGCTTATTACTAAGGTATTCCATAATCTCATTATGTTTAGCAGTGTGTAACCCAAATATTTTAAAAAATTGTCTTCCAGTGTGCTGAAGTGTCACCCCTCCCTGGGTGCCATGGTCCTCTGTTACACATGAGCTCTACTATGTGGTACATCATGCAGAGCATTCAGAGTAAATACTCCTTGTCTGAGCGGCTCATCCGCACCATCGCCGCCATCCGCTCATTTCCACACGACAACGTGGAGGATCTGATTCGTAAGGTATGTTGCTTATCGTGCTTGGAGTTAAAAAAAGAAAAGAAATGTCTCCTGGCTGTTTGACGTTTTTATGTCCGACCCTTCTTAGGGCGCTGACGTAAACCGGATGCATGGGACCCTCAAACCCCTTCACTGTGCCTGCATGGTAGCCGATGCCGACTGTGTGGAGCTGCTGTTGGAGAAGGGCGCAGAGGTGGGTTTATTTCCATGCATTTTAGATGAATATTCAGCTCTCCAGATAGAGATCACTCAGAGAGAGCTGAGCCTGTTTGTGCTTGTTGATCTGGAGCAGTGCTGTACAACAACAAGATGTGGCTTTTGAGCTTGTCTGCAGTAGTTATTCGTAGCCCTGAAAAACAAGTGATGGTTATATTTTAGCAGCTTTCCGGGTTCCTGCGTAGTCTTGACATGTCTGGAAAAGTACAGAATTTGATTTTCAGCGTTTTCCATGTCTGATAAGGAAATAAAAGAAAATTGGGGATAGAAGAGATTATATCAATCAATCTTTTATTTCCCTTCTGCTTTGGTTTTTGAGTTATGGACAGAAAACTTTTTTTTTAACATTTTTTTCAGTTTTGAAAATCAAAAAGCTTAGAGATTAGTTAAAAGTAGTTTAGACAAAATTTGTGGAATAGAAATTGCACAATGTTGACAGAAGTGCTCTTATGTCGGGGCAAAAATAAATCAAGTCAAATGTACTTAAATAGCACATCTAAAACCAACTCCAGTTCACCAAATTGCTTTACATAATAAAAAATTTGCAAAAAATAATCAATTAAAATACAGCCAACACACAGATGCCCTGCATAACTACGGTTAAAAGCCATAGAAAGGAAATGTGTTTTAAATGAAGGCTTAAACTGATCAAGTTAGTAAGTTGGGGTGACGCATGTGTCATCGGTTTAGTGAAAACACATGCGAACCACAACATGCCTGATGTCCACTTCCCATGATTTTATCAGCAACAATGACTACACATGAAAGTTTTCATTTGATCGTGTTCAATGTTGGCTAATCTGTTTGGACTGACAAGCTAATAGTTTGTTTACTTGCTTCCTAACACACCACAGTTTGTCACTGAAAGCCAAAGGAAACTTCAAATGGTTTTTTTGGAACTTAACTAGAGGCAAAATGCACTGAAAACAAAAGTTTTGCACGAGAAAATGTGTTCATTATTCTAACAAAGTGACTCAGAAATGAGTCGTACTTTAAAAATGAAAACTCTAAACCCATTAAAGTAAGTTGAGGTCTATACCGTCTATAGTTTATTATTTACAAAGTAGGAATAAATTGTTGTTTTTTGCTGTCCATGCAGCATGGGAGATTTTTGTGTATTTATAAAGGTGTATAAAAGATGCACTTATAAGGCCTATTCTAATTTATTTAAGATCTGAGCTGTCAATTCCAGTTTTTTTATTTACCACTCTCATTTTTTATTTGCATCAAGAGCTTTAACACCTAAAGAAGAAAGTATTTTGAATCCAAAAGAATTGTATTATAAAGTTCAAATCTATGCATAAAATATGTTTTTTAAATTATCTTAATGTTTTAATTTTAAGTAGATGAAATGCACAGTATTAGTTCATAGACCAAAAACAGTAAGAGTTCTTAGTTTCAATGAATTTAACAAAAACTAGAAATTTTGATTTTTTTAGTTTGTGACCTTCAGAAGAAACGAAGAAAAGATTGGCTTATTCCAATTTCCTGGTGACTGGTTGGGTCATTTCTGCTCTTCACATGACAAAATTAAACTGTTATTTGTACAGTAAAGGTCTAAAAGGCTGAGACCTGTCTTTCCAACAACTAAGCTTTTTTACGTTCCTGTTGATATGACTCCTCCGTCAGGTGAATGCTCTGGATGGTTATAACCGCACGGCGCTGCACTACGCTGCAGAGAAGGACGAGAGCTGCGTGGAGCTGCTGTTGGAGTACGGCGCCCAGCCGAACGCGCTGGACGGCAACAAGGACACGCCGCTCCACTGGGCCGCCTTCAAAGACAACCCAGAGTGTGTGAGGGCCCTGCTGGAGAGCGGGGCCTGCCCCAATGCCCGGGACTACAACAATGACACGCCTTTGAGCTGGGCAGCAATGAAGGGCAATCTGGAGAGTGTCAAGGTTCTGTTAGACTACGGCGCCCAGGTCCATGTGACCAACCTGAAGGGTCAGACCCCTATATCCCGGCTGGTGGCCCTGCTGGCCCGTGGCCTGGGCACGGAACAGGAGGAAGAGTGCTTGGAGCTGCTTTGCCGAGCGGCAGGGCGCTTCGAGATCCGGCGGGCTGACGGCACCCTTCCTAAGGAGCTGAGCAAAGACCCCCAGCTGCTGGCGAGGCTGTCCAACATGGTGGCTCAGGCGCCCACGCTGCGCTCGCTGGCACGCTGCACCATACGGCAGAGCCTCGGAGTGCAGTTCCTCCCCACCGCCGTGAAAGAGCTTCCCTTACCTGAAACGGTTAAAGACTATCTACTACTGAGAGACTGATGACGGCGGTGGTGGCGGAGGATCCTCAGACCTCATGGGCTGATGATTAAACAGCTCGTCATACTGCATTTATTGGCAAGTCGATACAGATGTATGTCTTTTTTTTATTGTCTTGTATTTACACAACATCTGGATGAGGGGTGATTTAAGTGCAGACTGCTGTGTTTAATCAGTGTCATGTGAATGAACAAGGCAGGACTTGCACACTTTCAACTAAACAGCTGTCGGTTTTTCTTTTGAAGTCTGGTAGCAAAAAGAAACAAAACCCCCCGCCCCGCCAAACTAAAGCATCAGATTTGCTCGACTTCCTCGTGGGAATAAACCAAGATCAAACAAGTTCTTTGATCGCTTAGCTATGTTCTAAAAAGCTATTCATTACAATATTTTAGAATGCTTATTATTACTCATTTCTGCTTGATTAGGTTTGTAAATGAAACTGCTGAACTCAGAAGATGGCTTTGTTTAAAAATGATATTAATCGTACAGTGACATGCTGTCAGCATGCGTGAATAAAAAAAGAATAATCCAGTTGATGAATGGCGTTGTAATTATGAAGGTTTTCCAGTCCTTCTTGTGAGATGCTTCCCAGGTACAATACCTGGGAAGAGTAACCATAACCTTTTAACTTCTCCACATTTTGCCACACGACAACCACAAAATTTAAAAAGGAAATTCTATTTATGGTGAGAAAATAATCGATGCTTCAAAGTGACCGTCTTCTTTACAATATAGTTCAAGCTCATTCAGATTTCATGGAGAGCTTCTCTGGACATCTGTGTTTAATATCTTGCCTGAAATTCGCAGTTGGAATTTAGGTCTGACCTTTGACTAGACCATTTAAGGCATGAGTATTATATTAAAGTTATTTTCCTGCTGGAAGGTGAGCCTCTGCAGAACCCAGCACACCCCCACACACACATTTTTCAAATCTAACCAAAATAGTGTCAGACATTTTGAGTTTGGTTAGTGTAGGTTTTTGCAGCAAAAGTTTTGTGTTGCTATCACTTTAAGGATTTTAATAACAGTTTGAGGGTGCTTCAGCAGAGGCCAACCACACCCATTCTACCTTACCAAAATCAGTTAAAAATGATGTGTAATGTTTGTATGCAAAGAAATTTGGTTTGTGCTGAAAATATGAAGGTGTAAAAGGAATAACACCACTTTTGTTTTGCTGTGACATTTATGTGCTTTTCTTTAATATCTTTGACACTATGATGGCAGAGAAAATATTTTACTTTATTTAACTTCCCTCCGGTGCTCATGCACTTTTAAACATGGATAATTTACCATCCACGTCACAATTACCTTCTACTTTGTGATTGTCTGTCACATAAACTCCCACTAAAATACAGTGAAATTTGTGGTCATAACGTGTTGAAATGTGGAAAAGTTGAAAGACGTTGAACGTTTTTGCAAGGCGCTGTGTTGAAATAATTTGTCTGATAAGTTTTGGTTGTGATGGGTTGGTGATATTCACTAAGAAAATAGGATTAAACACACACACACACACACACCTATTAAGAGCAGGAAAGATTGTACCAGATGGGAACAATTGTATTTATGTTGTAGCAGCAGAGTGATGCTAATTATTAGTGTTGGTTTCACTTGAATGTGCCAGGTAGTCTTCTGAATATGTTCAACTCTAACACCACGCCTGCTGTCATGTTTGACTCTGTTTATTTGGGCTTTATTGAGTGTTGTTTTGTTTGTTTTTTGTTTCTACAATGGAGGTTTAAACTCGCAAAACTTTTTCAAGGGTGCTCACGGGTTCCAAAACTAAAGTCACTTTGTTTTAAATTCAATGTTTAAATGTTAAAACCATGAAATGGCATGATGAGTAAGTTTTGTCTTTTGTAAAGCCACACAATGAGCTGGCAAAATGTGTTGGAGGTCTGAAATCTGACCACTTCTTAAACTTATTTTGTCTGCTTGTTATGTAAATATACATATAAATTAACCATACAATTATTTCTTGTGTATGCCTGCAAAGGTGCTTCTTTTCTTTGTCAGTATAATGCAAGTAAATGCCTTTTTCTTTGCCTGCCTGCCTTTTTTCTCTTACTATTTTTAAACGCAAACAATTTAATTCTGATTGTGATTTATTTCTGCCAGCTCACATTTACAACTCCTACATTGTGCTGCACCAGCATCACTGCTAACTTAAACTCTCACTCTTGGATCTTCCACGCTCTGCAGCAAATCCCTAGGAAAAGAACTAAAATATATTTGCTCATAAATTTAATCCACATCTTTGTCATTAAACATATTTTTCTTAAAGCAATTTACACATGTTTTAGGTTATTTTGTGAAATACAAAAAGGGGTGAAAGAATCTACAGAAAAAAGCTGACAAAAAGATTATTGAATCTTGAGGATTGACCACTGAACGTGGTCAATCCACTAGGGGTCGCTCTTGCTTTGTTTCTAGCTCCAATGACAGTAACAAACACTATGAATGGATACTCAATCTAATAAGTACTGGAGTAGTAGAAGTAGCATTGACTGTGGAATACATCATCTATATTTAGCATTGTGTTTTTGTTGAAGCATCACTTTAATTAGCCTGATCTTATCTCCAAATAAAGTTATATACTGTTTTCTGGAAAGTAACTTTTAAGTTCCAGAAAGTGCCAAGTAAGTTCCAGAAAAAAAAAAAAACATTAAAAAAGGTATTATGTAAAATTGAAAATGTTTATATCATGTTATAATCTCGACTCCTTGGCAAAAACATGCCTGGAGTGTTGCTTTGATTCTTTGTTTCTCATGTTTGAGAAATACTTGAACCTCCCAATATTAGGCATTCAGGAGTAAACTTTTGCTCCAACAAAAGCAGTCTCCAGTCGAGCTTTGCCTTACAGAGCACCCGTCCCCTACGCAGCTCCTCCAGACTAGCGCCAGCAGCAATTACCAAACACCTGGTGGAATTGCTGAGTTTACATACTTCTCAGGCCAACACGCCAAAGAACGGTTGTAAAAGGCAGCATGGAGAAACATGATTGTGTTGAAGGTGAAGCGTTGGAAAGAGCAGGAGCTTCTTAAAGAGACAGGTCAACTTCAAGGTGTCAAATTTTGAAGTCAAATTTCTTGTAAGTTATGTTTGATATATAAAGTATTATAACGACTGAATGTAACATACTTGATTGTGCTATAAAATGGGACTATGTGCTTGGGAAATACATAATCCCCCCAGACCTTCAATTTAAATTGAGTTCCACATTAAGGTACCTTGCAACCTCCATATACCAGAGACAGTATATGGTATGTTCTGGTGAACTTCCTGGAAGGAACATATCAATTCAGGGAACGCACACGGTTTATTATATAATGCTACCTTATTATTATTTTTTTTAGGAAAAGTGAGTTTTTGAATTAGACCTACAGGTTGTTATTTTTTTAAATAAGACATTCAAACGAAGACTTTGAGTTTAGGGTTTTACACTTGAATTGTGAATGTAGACACTCCTCGATACAAACTAAACATTTGCATGAACAGCAAGGTGTGAGAAAATGTCAACATCGTATCATAAGATAAAAGAATATCAGAAATAATAGAAAGGCAAATTTAAAAAAGATGACAAAAGAGTATTTTAGCCAAACAGCATTTTTGCTATGTCTTTAGAAAGTCTCTTGTCGGATAAAAACAAGCTGCTCAGGCAGCATTTTCTGAATGCGTTATTACAACTCGCCTGAATTCTCGCGATAACTTTCTGTCGAGGGGAGTGTCAAATTCCAAGAGAGAGGAGAGGAGAGGGGAATCAGAGAGAGAGAGAGGGGCGCCAGGGTGAGTTTATAAACACTTCAAACTTTTAAATTCATTAAAGTTATGTATACTTCTCTTACATGCGACACACTTTCTCTCGCTCCGACTCATTTCGGCGCTTGTTGTGGACATGTGTTCATGTTTATGTAACTGTCAGAACTGTTAGTCGCAGCTTCAGCGGCTCATTCGGACCAACAGTCTCGCTGCTTTGCACTCAAGTGTCATTCCGCTAACCAACTAACTGCTACTCTGGGTTGGGGGGTTCATCCTCTTTAATGCCTTTTAAAATGCATAGTTTGGCTTTGGGCGTAGTTACGTTTGTGTTTGGTGTGTGTTTGTTGTCAGAACTGAAAATGTTAGTGTCGTTGTTATCACTCATTTTCAATGTGCGCTCGGCCTGTTGGCGACGCTAGCCACAGCAGCTAGCCATTAGGCTTCTTTTTTGCGAGCGCACAAAAAAGTTGATACGGAGCTTTGGACCAATGAGACTTGGCTCGTCGCTGTTATTGACAGGCCCCAAAAGCAATGTGCGAGTGAGATGCTTATGACTGACAGTCTGGTGGCCAATTGCTGTACAGAATAGGCGGTTTGGTTACGGGAAAAGGCAGGGCTAAAGCGGCGAGCCAAGAAGGTAATGGAGGCTAAAAGAGAGAAACTTTTTTTTTTAAGAGTCAGCGCTGTCTGGAAGAGGGAACTGAAGTTTGAGTGGGTCCTTTGGAATTCAGCTTGACCTTTTCGGCTTTTGCAAGCCCGGATCTCAGCATAAAAATATCGCACTGTCTGTGAATTGTAATTCTGACAGCAATTTGCGTCTGCAAGAGGAACCTCAAAAGAACTGAACGTCTCAGGATGCAGTGACATCCACAGCAATGCAATTTGAACTGTCGGACGCCCGACGATCCGTGTCCCCACGCATGTCAACACCTCAGCTAGGAATGTAGGTCATGTTTTTGGCGCAGTTGTACCTCATTCCATCACTTAGAGGTGTTGCACTGAGGGGAAAAAACCCCGCAGTTTCTTAAACTTCGCAAAACTTATTGACTCACTCTCAGAAAAAGCATGCATTTTAAGTTTTGTGCAACATAGAAGGAAAGTCCAGGAATATAGAGTGCAGAGGTGGATAGAGTACCCAAAAGCTGAAATTAAAGTAGAGTAACAATATTTTAAGTAAAAATAAAATGTAGCCTTGCAAAACAGTGTTTTTTTGTTTTTTTTTAAGGAAGCTTAAATACTAATTAACTGATCAGAACATCTAATTTATTATTTAGAAATTACTTTTACAAATTTTTTTTCTGCATAAAATTGATGACGCTAATATGTACAGTAAGTACTGTATATGAAAGGCCATACATATCATTTGAGCAGCAAAGCTTGTGTACAAACTCAATCACTTTAAGCATTTAAGCTGTAGGATTGTGTCTGGTTCTGGAACATTTTTGGTTAAAAGGTGTCCCTCTTCATTCAGTGAATATACTCACAGAGAGTAGCCAGAAGTTTTACTCAAGTAAAAGTAAAAAATACATTGCAGGAAAAATAGTCCTAAAAGTTTTTTTGGTTTTTTTTACTTATTCAAGTAAGTTTAACAAATCACTACCCACATCTGAGTACAGACCAGAAAGCTAAACTTCTTTTTTTTTTTCTTTCTATAAATGCAATGCACAATTTTTTATTTAAAAAAAAAAAAAAATTATCATTAGATGTAAAATTGCACAACAGTAACAGTGAAGTTTAATTGGCGCTGCTTCTAAGATTCTATTTTAGAATACTACCATGTCTTTATTTTGCATTGTCCCGAGGGCTTGGCATAGATTTAAATTTTTCTTAGCCAGGAAGATATGGGTATAAGGTTACGTTTGTTCCATTTACTAAATCTTGTGTTCCCATTGCTGACATAAATAAATACTGGCTGCTGCACTCAATCTAGGTGCAGCAGCCACCTTCTGCGATCTGATACAAATCCATGTTGCTGTACTTAAATTGCCTTGTAAAAGTATTTTTACCCATTTTACATTTTTCACATTTTGTCACATTAAGGCCACAGACTTCAATGTAATTTGAGTGTTATGTGATAGAACAACACTAAATGATTGTGAAATGGAAGGAAATTATATTGTTTTGTAAAATGTTTCAGAAAAAAATAAATAAATCTGAAAAGTGTGGTATACATATATGTCCAGGTGTTTGTGGAACCGTCTTAGGCTGCAATTACAGCTACAAGGATTTAGGATTGTCTCCTCCTACTCTGCATACATAAACTGATTTTTCTCCCATTTTTCTATGTAAAACAGCTGAGGCTCTGTCAGACCTCATGAATACATTCTGGAAATTTGCAAAGTTTGAAAGTTAAAACATTTTGAGCTCTTCATTCCTCAATCATGTTTGCTGTGTCATGCTGATGATGGATTGAGGTGCTCAAAGCTTGATATATTGCTTTTTTTAACCTAACACTGCTCCAAAAATGTATATTTAAATTGAATTACACACAGGTGGACTCCATTTACTGAATTGTGTTCAGGTGCTACACCACACTTTTCAGAGTTTTGTTAAAAACCCATGTGTAGTTTTCCTTCCACTTCACAACTGTATTCTACTTTTATGAAGCACATAAGAGTACACAACCTCAAACTCAATAAAACGGACAAAGTTTGTGGTTGTAATGTGAAAACGTTTGCTAGGTACGAATTCTTCTGCCAAACATTGCAGCTTATTTCTGTTTTCTCTTCTGTCTTTCTTTACCTCCTTATTTGCTTGGTGGGGTCTCCCCTGTCCTCGAGCAATTTAAGCTTCAGAGTCCCGCGTCATGGCTGCAGCAGGAGATATTAATAAAGTTTGTTTAGTCAGTTTCCTAGCAGGCAGCGTCAAACACTGCCTGGCTGTGGCTGATTATAGCTGAGACTTGTTCCCCTACACCTGCTGAGTTGGAGAAACCCAAAGTTGTGTGGGGTTGGTGGGGGAAGGTGGGGGTAATGGCAGCGGCTCAATGAGAAGGAGAGGAATCCGGGCCCTTCGAGTGCTTGCATGTCACCTTCGGCTGAAAGGAGTCAAAAACAGGTGGAGTGTCATGAATATCGACGATGTGCATCAGCACTGCAGTAACTAGGAGAGTGATTGATTGTCTCAACTCTTATATTACTTCCAGAGTTTCTTCAGCGAGGAAAGACGCATTTACTGCAGCATTTATTGTCATATGCACAGGAATTATGCAGAGGTACATATGTTGCTTCAGTTTTTAGGGCTCTGACTTAATAAAACAAATAATTTATTTTAAATTGCAGCGCTGCACTGAAAAAGTGCTTTAATCGGGTCTAAATTTTGGTGAAGGCAGCTCCCACAATAAACGGTATTTTCCGCTTTTGTCATTTGCGATTTATGAAGGACTTTCCACAAAATCAAATCCCACGTTTCAGTGCTGGTGCCAGCCAGCCAAGTTAATGTCTAGCATGTCTTTAGTAAGATGTAAACTCTAACAATCTGTTCCCACTCCTGACGCCAGATGTGTCTGGTTCTCCACTCAGTCCACACCCTCGGTATAATGAGCTCGATGGAGTATCTCGTTTGCAGACGAATCTCTGCACAAATAGACTCGGTAAATTTGCGAGGCCCCCTTCACCGACCTGTTGCCTCTGTTCGTCCTCCAACAAACCAGATTCTTCTGTCTTTTTTGTCCACAGAGGAACAGCTGTTGCTTGCAAATGTAATGCAGATTATTTTTGCCTCTTGAGAAGAAAAGGCTCGTTGCATGTTCGGCGCGCGTCTTCCAGCACAAGGCTTCAGTAATCATGTGTTGGCTCAAGGGCAGCTGTCCTCAGCAGAGCGAGAGATGGCGGGGAGAAGGAGGAGGAAAATTTACTGACTTCAACACTGGGAAAACTTTCAGACATTTATGCGTGGCCAAAGTAATGAATAATATGTCCCATGCAAGAACTTTTGGCAACGCGCTTAACCCATATATTAGGTACAACAAGAGTTTATGTGGTCAGTGCCTCGGTGATATTAAAGGAATGAAATTTGATTCAATATTCTTCCCTTTTCAACTATTTGGGTGTCGGATTAAAACAGAAACCCAGAGAAGAGGCCAGGCTTAGTCGAGATCATTTAAGTTTAAACTTACCAGGGATCTTTGCATCTCTATTACAAACATGTAGTTTGTACATATTCTGACTGTTTGTCTGTGGTTTAATAAATAAAACCATACTTGATATATATTGGTGGCAGCTGCTTTGTCAGTGGGACGGGATTGCATAATAGCAGCCAGACGTCACTTTGTGCCAGCTGAGAATGTTGAAACATTCATGTCCGCCGCCGGCCCTCTCCCCACCCGTATTTCCCTTGATTTATCTTGAATGTTTTTTGTTTTTTTTCACTTAACTTAACAGTTTCTCTTCTCGAGGAGTTTTGTCCAGCTGTGCAGGGCGGTGCAGGGTGGAGTTGCTGATAGAAGTAGCAGCCGGCCGCGCTCAGTTTTAGCTTGGCATTACAAGAGGAGAAACCAAACGGGAGCTTGTGCATATTTAACTCTTTACAAGAGCATCCACTCAGAAGGGGCAGGATGAAGTGATTATTTTGAGCGCTGTGGAAAGCTGTGGTGTTTCCTGCGGATTCAAGCATCCACTTATGTGCCAATTTTTGCAGTGTTTACAAATGATTTAGGATGTGATAGTAGGATATCCTCAAAATGTATATCCTGAGTTTATACACAAGATAGCAGAAAAGTAAGACATACAGCAACAAATGGTGCTTTACAATGGCCTTGAAATAATTCTAGCTTTAAAATAATGTCATTTGGAAAAATTTAATTTTATTCAATCACTAAATCTGAACAAATTTTACATTACCAGCACTGTTAAACATTGTTTTGTTAAGCTTTTTTTTTTTTTTTTTTTTCAGCAGCAGGAAAGTGAAGGTCTTGGTTATGCTTGACTAATGTTTTCATAATGCTAACAAAGGTTGCACAGAGTTGATATCCAGAATAAATGTCTAAATACACTTTTATTTTTTAATAGCAGTATAACCTAGAAACAAGATAAAGTTAAATCAGAGGTGCATAATTATTGATTTCAATTCATAAATGTTAATTTAATCAATAGGAAGAAAAACAATCAGATTTTTTTTTTAATTATTATTATTTTTTGTGACCTGCTAATCAAGGCAAAATGAGAATTAATTGGAACATTCTTGCTTTTACTACATACTTTACATACCCCTATACAACAATATTAAACAAATAATATTAGTCTCATGCTACTTGAACATGTCAAGTAAAATTTTAAAAAAAGAGGAATCTATTGTGTGAATTTTTCCATTATTGTCTTTTTAAAAAAATGAATGAGAGAGCAAATACAATCAGTAACAATTGAATCCATGAGAGTGTTCCTACTCTCTTTAAGCTTATACACTTTTGGTGTAAATTCATAAGTTAGTTTTTAAAAATTAACAGCCTAAGACAGCTGGCTGAGTTGGAGCAGGAGATGCTGAATCCTGGTTCGACGGTGCTGGAGAGGTAAACCGAGGGAGGGGTTTAGAGAACAAGGGCTTGGAAGTGAACTTAGGCGAGTTTGAGCAAAAGGTAGCAGGGGAGGGAGCTGTGTTTGTGTAAACGGTGGCTGTCGCTCCTGACTGTAAGCAGCTCCTCATTGGCCAGCCAGAAGCCCCTCTGCTTGAAGGAAATATCACCAGGGAAACTTCTCTTCGCTGCCTCTGTGCATGTTTTCCTCTGTGCCAGGGTTATTTTTGAATAGCGTTTGGCTTCCTGCTCAGACTGAAGTCTACAAGCCGCAGCATCCCTGTTTTGTTGTTTTCGGGACTTGCCAGCTCTGAGATCCATAAAAGCTTGCTGCAATGTTCTCTTCTTCTCCTTTCTCACAGTTTCATTGCAAGCTCTTTGCAAAAATGGGGGACGACAGACCTTTTGTGTGTAACGCTCCCGGCTGTGGACAGGTAAGACTTTTTTTTTTTTCGCACCTCCTTTCTTATTTGTGCCTCTTTACCCGTTTCTGCTCTTCCATATTTAATTGTCACTTTTGGGTTGAAAACGTTGTACTTGTTTTATAATTTAAAGCTAGAACAGATTGATGCTTGGGAAGAGACGATAAACGCTTATGTTCGGCGTTTATCCTGAAGCGCCAACATAAGCAAACTGTCTGTGATTTATGTAACGCGTTGAATGAGCAACACGTTAGTAACATTCTACCTTGCACGCTCTGGTGGGACAACGCTGTCTCCTTCAGCCATGACTCACTCAAAGCTCCAGTGAGCAATCAGAGCGCAGTTATTGTTTCAACCTGTCACTGCTGAGCGCCTGCAGACACAGTTTTGAGCCGAGGCAGTGACTCAGCTGACTGCCAGTAGTACACTCACATGCAGCTTACACGGTGTTTGCCGCGGCTTTGGCTTAATATCGAAGAAGGAATAAGAAATGATACAAACTTTGTCATCGAACTTGTAACACAGGAAACATCATGTCTGATCATTTAGTTACTGTTTTCTCTTGGGTGTGATATCCTCAGACTCTGTATTTAATTAAGTCTTCTTGTGTCTGAAGAAATTGCACATGTAGCTGTTAAAAGATTTAACTCGTACAGGCTTTTTCATTCTCTAGATTAATAGCTATCTGTTGCAAATGTGAATGTAGCTCAAACAGAAGTCCTACAAACCAAACAATAAATAAGTCATTTGTTTGTCTTTGTTGTCATGCATCATAAATACCAAGGGACACATGTCTTCTCCCTGACAAATGTTATCAATGTAAATCAGTTCATATTTAATTAGTGGCGTTATTAATTTAAAAGAACAGTTAAAACAGGAGCATGGCAGCTTTTCAAGGCAAAGCCGTGTTGATGACAGTGCAGGTCCGCAGATGTGGCTCTGCCAGCAGTTTCGTTTGAGTGTCAAACTAAACATGTCTGAAGTTGTGTTGTGGTGTCAAACACTGTGACACATTTACAATATCACCTCATCACCTCTCCCTGTGGAATGTAAGCAGATCTAGCTTCAAAAACATTGTCTTTTTGTAACTTTTCAGGCCATGTGTCAAAACAAAGCCCATTATTGGTTTGTGGTTGCAAAGTTTTGGCCAGCATTTGAGTGATTTATATCAAGTTAATATCTAATCCACTATATCAGTCATCTTTTGGAATTTGTCGAGTGTAGGCGTAGAGGTACGTCTAATTTCTTTGTTTTATTTGGCAACTTTTTGTTAATTTTGTTGCTCTTATATTCAGGAATGCCTCAACACGTTTGGTCCTGCTATGAATTAGTCATTTAACAGAAAGTGTTGGTCAATAGAAAATCTCTGTTTGACATCTAATCAAAATAAGTGACCTCTTAGATGTCTTTCTTTGTCACCCCTAAATATTTCTGATCATGAATAATAATCAGTTTCTCTCATAAGGCAAACAAGCTATCTAAACATAAAATAAAACACAGATTAATCATGCTTTTGTTCATTTCTACTATATAGAAAGGTGACCTGTCAAACTTGATTCTGAAAAAAATATTCTTTTTGATACTGCATAAACCTTTTTTGAATTCATAGGGTTCTTATGAAAATGAGAAAAATCCAACCAAGTGGAGTTTGAAAATGTTAATTAGGCTAAAATGTGGAAGTCATTTAGATAGTAACTGTTTTAAAGTGTTGCTATCTAAACAGCAGACAAGATGACACTTGATGATCAGCTGTGAGCTGAACTGATCATTTTTACCCCGTTATCTTTTCATACCTACCGTATTTTCCGGACTATAGAGCGCACCTGATTATAAGCCGCACCCATTGCACTCCCGAAGGAAAAACCATTTCGTACATACATAAGCTGCACCTGTCTATAAGCCGCATGTGCCTACTTACAGACGGTACACAGAAAGAGTTTTCAAAGTTTTAGTAATATACCTTAGCTTTTCTTTCCAAACAGAGCCTGTGACGCGGCAGTAACACAGCAGCAACACGGTAGCACAGCACTAACAGGGCTGGTTAAAAAAACATACCGGTAAAAGTCACAGAGAGCCGTCTTCATCTTCCTCCTGAGCAAGTAGACGTGTTACGTTACATTGAACTTGCGTCTTCCTCTGCACATA
>CAEFZY010031156.1:0-56425 GCA_903066815.1 Brachyrhaphis roseni
ATAATAATAATAATAATAATAATAATAATAATAATAATAATAATAATAATAATAATAATAATAATAATAATAAATTTTAGATTTTTATATCAATAAATACGTTTCAAATGTCAAGATGTTAAATATAGTAATGAAAGTCACAATGGTTTCGTTATAATAGCTTTAATTGTAGGCGACAGGCAATTTAAAGATTACAAAAATTATCCAACATATGATCAAAATCATTCAGTTTTGTTAGAGCTTCAGTTTCTGGAATCTCAGCACTGTGTTTTGTCATCTTATTGCTTCTTCTAGGGGACACACCTTATTAGCCATTTAGTTTTTCAAAAGGGAATTTTTTTTTTTTACCATCTTTCCAGAAGTGCAATTGTGAGTTTTGATGTTGGATGAGAAAGCAATGCTTGCTGTCTTCACTCAAATTTACTCCAAATGTGTTTAATCAGTTTGAGGTGCAGGTCAGTCAACGTCTGCCACAAAAGATACTTCCATGAATATATGGCCAATTGGCTACTGCTTTGTGCACTGATGCAAAATCCTATTAGAACAGGAGGCACCTCCAAAACCTCCAAACTTTTCCCCTAAAGGTGGGAGTGTGGAATTGTCCACCACATTGTGGCAAGCTGAAGCATTAAGACTTATTTTGTCTTGAACTGAGCCAAGTCCAACTTTAGCACTGTTTCACAATGTATTCACTTTTCAAGATGTATTCACTTCAAGTCGTCGAGAGTCATCCTTTAAACTACCAGTCCGAGTGGCATGATTCGTCACTGCAGAGAACATGTCTCGTTTTCTCTGTCCTGTAGCTGTGTGATTTACGCCACCTCATCTGACACTTGGCATTAGTCTTGGTGATGTAAGGCTTAAGCACAGCAGCTTAGCTATGTAAAACCACTCCATTAAGCTCTCCACACACCGTTCTTGAGTTAATCTGAAAGCCACATGAAATTTTGAAAAAAAATTATGACTTCTGTGCAATTTGCACTATGTTTTGTCAAATGTGATGTTATGCAGTCTACAACTTTGTGGCAAATGAGTTGCTGTTCCCAGTCACTTTCACTTTGTTATATTACCTCTAACAGTTCAGTAGACTATTTAGCTGTGAGCAAATTTCAGGACTAGCCGTTTTGCAGATGAGGCATCTTCACATGGTACCATGGAGGAATTTATGGAACTCCTTAAAGTGACCCACTCTTTCAGTAAGGTTTGTAGAAGTAAGCAGCATGCCTAGGTGCTGGATTTCATGCACATGTGAACCTGGAATCATTGAAACGCCTGAATTCAATAACTGAAATGGGTGGTAGAGAAACTCTCTGCAATATAGCGTATGTTATAATTTTTTTCAATGAAATCTTCATAAATCAAACGTACTACATTCTACAGGGTGTCAATTTTCTTCTTCTAACAGTTTTTGTATTTCAGAAAAATAAACCCCCAAAATAAAATACTCAGCATACATATTAATCAAAGTTTTGTTTTTGAGCCAGACACATTAATTCTAAAAAAAACCTAAAAGTTGGACATGATCCAGCATCATATTTTTTTGAGTAATCCTGCAAGTGAACTGGCCCACAAACAAAGCGATAAAAATCAGAAAACATTCACTTACCCCAAGCACTGAATTAAATAAAAGTAGATTGATTTTGTTTTGGATTTAATCTATAAATAAAATACATACAAACTTAGTGCATTTCTTTATCAGATTTATTAATGTGGGACAATAATCAATTAACTACAAATCATTATGGTATTTAAATTATTCTATTACACTCTCCAAAAACTGTTACATCAACTACAGCAACCATTAGAAAATGTCTATAAAATAAAATAAGTCTATCTATAAAAACATCAACAACTTATAACATTAATAATAGTCAATGAGCAATAATTGACTAATGTTTAAGCCCTTTTTTCTAATGTATCTTCTATACATAAATACAACTGTGAGTCTCTGATCATCAAAAGCTCCCTAAAATGTAGAAATCTGCCTGTAATTTGTGATGGATTGCATACATCCTATAAAGCTACACCACTACTGATCATATAACATCGATATTTAAAACAATCTAACCAAATATAAGTAACCTAATTGTTTCACTCCTGAAAAAGAAAAGTCATCAGGTATTCTAGCTTTTCTTTACATTTTTAGGAATGCATGTGAAAATCACTGACCTGCAGGGGGCAGCAGAATTGTAAAAATAATATATAAAAACCATTTTCTTTTACAACAATTTGTTAATAAATATCTGTGGGGCTCTAACAGACACAATGTCATTCTAACTCATTTGGAGACATATTTAATTCCAAAAAGGGCTTCATTCCAGCATTTTCCTTTTCCTTTTAAATCTCCAAACTAACTTCTTTGTTCAGTCCCATGAGTGGGGCCAGTTGTTTTCTTTTAAGGTGGAGCTACAAGGCAAGAATGAGGTTTTTTTAATATAAATATTTGAATATCTGTCACTGCACATATGGATAAATCGAGCAGGGGGGCTTTAAACCAGTAAATCAGAGACATAATAGACTGGTAGATGTTGAGGCAAAGTGCAGAGGACATAGGTGATAGCACTCAACAACTGTTACCTCTTTCACATTACACACAACCATTTGATCTATTGTTAGGAAGACAAAATTGTCAAGTGCAGCTCAGAGTCTTGTGGTTCTTCGTGTTGGACGTGTCTTTCAGTACTTGCAACCTGCGGTGTCATCAGGACGGAGTGGCTGGCTTGTTTTTGTGCTCTGCTTCCAGATGTGTCTGCTGTCCCTGAGCATGTCACAACAGAAACCTGGATTCATCAAACCAGACGGCATCTTTTTGTCCATGTCTTGGTTTGTTGTGGGTCTCGACTTCTTCACGTCGTTGAAGTGGCTCTTTTGTTTCTGGTTTGTTTCATCTCGAGCACCTGTTCACATTTTCCTGTTCTCAAGTCTTTTAGCACCATTCTTTAGGTGAAAAAGGAACATAATTTTTGGTCCATTCTAGCTGTTATAGTGCATGAAATTCCCAAACTGTTATACATACAGTGCCTTGCGAAGATATTCATAATGTTTCTGCATTTTGTCACATTACTACCAACAAGCTTTAATGTATTTTAGTGTGATTTAAAGTGATAAATCAACACAAAGTAGTGCATAATTTTGAAAGACAAATAAAGATGCCTGGTTTTCAAATATCTTCATGTCGTAAAATCTGAAAATTGCAGACTCAGAGTACAATTGCAGTCCTACCCCTCTATTCTGATACCGCTAAATAAATTCAAGTTTTAATAACTACTTTTGTAATCCTATGAGTAGACAGAGTCTATCTGTTTCCAATTTAACCTCAGAATAACTCCAACTGTCATTTAAAGGCCTCAGAGGTTTGTTAGAGAACAACAACATCATGAAGACAAAGGAACACAACAGAAAGGTCAGGATGTAAAGGTGGAGAGGTTTAGAGCAAGGGCAGGTTATAGCACAGTAGACAGTAATAATCAGTGGTACAGATGAGAGACCCAGGAGGAGTTGTACGAGTCTACTACTCAGACAGGGGATTCCTGTCTGAGAGGTGGAAAGAAATATGGCTCAGGAAGTATATTCATACCACAAGCGACGTAGGAAACACAGCAAACAAAATGAAACACTTTACCTAGACTCACAACATGTGTGCAACTAATATTCTGCATCAACCTTACCAACCATCCCCACAGTAAATCATGGTGGTGGCAGCATCATGCTGATGGGAAGCTTTTCTTCAACAAGGACAAGCAAACTGGTTGGAAGAAGCAAAAGACTCGAGACGGGGATGGAGTTTCACCTTCCAACAGAACTACAGCTCTGAACATGCAACCATAGCGACAATAGTTTAGGTTTAGTTCAAAGAACAAGCGTGCTAGAATGGCCCAGTCAAAGTACGGGCCTAATCCTATTTTGAAGATCAAGAAAAATTCTGTTCACTCCATCTCACCTGAGTTTTAGGTCTTATGCGAAGCAGAATAAACGCAGAATAAAAGTTTCAGTCTTCAGGTGTGCAAAGGTGGTAGAGACTTCCTCCACAAAACCTACAGCTCTAACTGCACAGAAATATGCATCTACAAAGTGTTGACTTACTGAATACAACTAGATGTCACACTATTGAGATTACTATTAATTATAAAATGTTAAAAACCATGTAACTGTTTCTGTCTACTTCTCAAGTAGAAAGAAACTTAATTCTCCTGTAGTTCTGTCAAATAAAATTCAGTAAATTGAATGTGGGTGAAAAGAGACAAAACATGGAAGTTCAACATTTATGAATATTCTTGCAAGGCACTGTATTGTATTATATTATATTATATTTATTATATTATATTATATTATCACAATAAAACAAAAAATGGCTCTCCATCTGTGTGCTCTCAACAAAGAAAAGTGTTTTGTCTCCTGGTACAGTGGGCTGCACTCGTAGTCAGAATATTAAATACAAACAAAAAATATTATCGTCTCCTTTTAGAAAAAAAGTTGGAAGCAGACCTGCTCCTCACTTTCAGTAACATGTCCAACAAGTTTCACATAAACATCTGTTTTCAGTTGGACTCATGTCCGTCCCCTGGTCTGCTGACGGGTCGAGCAGCACGCTGCACCTCTGGCTCTTCTTTGATCCCTTTTAAAATCTACAGAGCAGAGTTTTAGCTGCACAGCGCATACAATCCTGTGTTTCCTGTGTGTTGTAGCATCCCTTCTATCACTACCACAGGAGTTGCATACATTCCATCCAGCTTTCATCAGTAATAGTGTGTCCAAACCATTCTTCTACTCTATTATAAAACTATTCTCCCTCTGTGACAGAGAGGACCGAACTCTCTTACTACCAAACATCTCCTCGAAGTGATAAAATTAGCCAGACTGCCCTGTCACGTTTGAAACCGAAGGGTCTACCTCACTTTTCAGCTTCAGCTGAGGCTCTGTGCTGTCAGACGACGACTGTGGAGGTGTGGGTGCATCAAAACCCTTCCCATCCCCATTTACTCTCTCCTCCCCGTGCCCCGGCGGGGACTCGTGGGTGCGCATGTGCTTGGCCAGGTGGTCGTTACGCATGAACACTCGTGGGCACAAAGCGCAGCTGAACTTCTTGGCACCGGTGTGTGTCTGCAGGTGGCGCTGCAGTTCATCAGAGCGTGTGAACCTCTTTCCGCAGAAGAGCCAGTTGCAGACAAACGGCCGGTCGCCGCTATGCCAGCGCAGGTGAGCCTTCAAGTGGGAGGTTTTAGCGTAGGCTTTGCCACATCCAGGGATGTGGCAGTTGTGCATGTGCTTCGTCCTGCTGTCGTCGGCGCTCTGGCCCATCTGCTCGGCGTGGATGCAGTTGGGGCACCGGCACATGGTCTGCCCGGCGCCCCGAGAGGATGAACGTCGCTGGGGCTTGGGCCGAGCTGACACAGAGGTCTCATGCGGTTCCTCCAAGGAGAAGGTTTCCTGCTGCAGCATTTCAGGTCCCAGTGGTTCCATCTTGAAGCCGTCCAGCGGGAAGAGGTGGGGCGAGTGTGAGGTGGGGGTGTGCTGAGCCGGGGGCATGGTGCACAGCTGTGGGTCGGAGCCATACGGGCCTAAAGAGTTCTGCAGTCCCATGGCGCTGCCAGTGCTCACTGAGGGCACGCCAACACTTTGCCCAGTCTGCAGGTCTATCCAGCTGCCGGCTTGCACATCGCGGTGGAGGTCCCACCAGGACGGGATGTTCATTTCTTCAGAGCTGCCACTAGATGGTGCTGTCCTTAACCAGGGCTCGTAAGGGTGGGCCATGGATGCTGGTGGTGGAGGTGTAAGATTCAGGATTAAGTCAGCTGCTTGAGGAGTTGATCAGTGTCTTTTCAGGCAGCACTGAGAAGAAAACCTGCAGAGACAAAAAACAAAAAAACATCTTTGAACCAGTCTTTCATTCACCTATTTTAGTCTCTAAAGCGCTGGGAACGAAATGCTTCAAAACTAAATGCTTCAAAACTAAATTTGCAAACCCGTGTTTGCAGCACTTAAATTATAAACTTTGAGGACACCTCCCCCGTTACCATAGATACCGCAGTTCTCACGCTGCGTGGCCGTGGAAACAGACGAGAAGGGGAGACAGACGTGTCCAGGCAAAGGCCTGCCACATGCATCCGCTGCCAGGTACTTCCCATGAAGGACCGTCAAAGACAAGCGTAAAGAAAACAACATCGCTGGCTCGGCACGGAGGCAGAGGCAGCAGCAGGGGAAAAAATTTTAGCAGAAATGAAGGGGGGGATGAGGGGGAGTGTTGACAAGAGAACAGTTTGGTAGAGGAAGAAGTTGCAGGGAGGTATGGCTGCAGGCCAAAGCCTATTTGTACATCCCTGAGGCTTGTGGCGATAAATTCTAGTAGACGAAGAAGTATTTTATATATTTATATATGTGTGTGTGTGTGAATCACACATGATTTACAACAACAGCCCTCTGGGCATGTTACAGAAGAAGACGTGTAAGGGGCCCTCCCTCTGACACACTGGCGACGAAGGAAGCATCAACAGCTGTGAACTAACAACATTCAGTAGCTGGAGAATAGGAGCCCAACAATAACACTAGAACAATTACTTTATGTGTATAATTATGGGCACATGCTCTAAATTCACATCCTGTCCCCAACAAGCCTCAGGAATTTTCATTTGCGCACATTTCAGCGGCGTCATCGGCAGTCAGGTGTTGCGTACCGTAGGAGGTGCCTATCCATTTTCTACAGGTGACACAAAGCTTGTTAAAATGAGACATGTTTGTGTAGGTGAATGAGAAGGAGCCAACAGGACATAAAACCAAACAGGTTCCAGCACAGAACCATCGTGTTGACTTCCAGTACTCTAATCACGAATGTCTACAATTATCTTTACAGCAGGAAACAATGCAGTAGTCTGGTGTCTGTCTGGAGATCTTTTGGTGTGACGCATATCTGAAATGCCACATTGTAAAAAAACAAGAGGTCACCCAACAAGCTGCCCGATGGAGAGCACCGTTACAGGAAGGAGTCAGTGGTATTATTGACAGTAAGGGACTCCTAACAGAAGATTTCAATCAGCTGAGTCTGAAGTAAAGCAAAGAGGATCAAAGGTAAGTTAAAGCCACTCAGAGCTACTTTCTACTCTGAATGAAATCGTAAAACAATTAGTTCGGAAACTCTCTGATGAAAAGGTCTGCTGTTAAAGGTCAAGGTGACTTATTTCAAGCCAACATGGAGCCAGAGTTTTAACACTATAATTTTTTGAAGATGGTCAGATCTACGTGGTCCTCCTCTCCGCCCGTTATCAAACGAAGACAGCGGCATCTTCATTCGTCCAGTGAAAGGCTGGGAGAGCCCCCTGGTTCCTGAGGGAAACAGCTGGCAAAAGGTGGGCCCCGGGGGAGGGTGAGAGCTGCACAAAATTCTCTGGTCATAAAACCTGCCCGACCAAGACTCAGCACAGACGCCATTTTACAAGTCTGCCATCGAACGGAGGCCCGACATGGGGGGAGGAACGCTGAAGAGCAAGCTGCACTGGTGGTTCTTGCTTAATGTGTGCTTCCAACTGCGACTTACATGCTAACAAAGTCCAGTCGTTAACAAAAGCCTTTATACACTTGGAGGCAATCATCACAAGGTTTTGAATTGCAACTACTGTAATTAATGATTTGCAAACAGGAACCTGTTGGTAAAATCTGACCCAAATCCTGATCTACTGTTGCTGCAAGACCAAATATTTGGTCTAAAATTGTGACCCAGTTTGTTGGGTTAAAGAAGAAACTAGAAGGAGAGTCGTTATTCTTTACTGACCGCCATTTTGAATTACACTACTACCAGATCAGTCGCCACCACACCTCTTCCATGGGAGGAAATAAGAACACTGCTGAATGATAATTTTAATGTCAGGGTGTTGTGTGCTAAAGAACAGGTTTGTTCAGATAAATAAAAAACTAAAATAAAAAAATCACCTTTTACCTGCTAAATAGATATTAAAGCTGATGCGAGATATATTCAGCATTTACATTTGATTAGATGCTCAGTAAGCCAAGACGGGTATTAATTCATGCTGTATTATCTGAGAGTTGTTGGTACAAAATTAAAGCTAAAAATAATTAATGTAAACTAGATATTAGTAATCCAGGTCATTTTTTTTCCATCTCACTCTATTGGTCTCTTTAGCCAATAGAGTGAGATTGGCTCACTCTATTGAGCCAATCTCAATAGAATTTAAAACTTGACACTTTATTATGAATAAAACCTATAACCCATTCATGCTGTTACAAATGAATCCAGGCCTGGATTGCTCAATGTTGCCGAAAAATGTAAGCTTGGTTGTTCTTTGCCCAAAGGTTTTAAGAGTACGGTACTTTGAAACAATCATGACACCTTTTGGATTGCAACTGTAGTAATAAATGTTCTGTTAGCCTGATGTACATGTTACTATGGACACTAAATCATCTGGGTTATTTTCTCCATCCAAATGCTGGATTCACTCTGCTGGTGACGAAGTTGGCTGGTTTAAGGGCAAAAACTGTGAAAAATTGTGTCCAAGTTTATCTGTATTGAAAGGAGACGAGACAAAGTGTCATCATTCTCTACAGACCGCCATTTTGAACCAAACAATGTAGAAAAGGTCAGGCTCTACTGACCTTTTCTACAGGATGAAATAAGAATTAATAAGATGGTGAAATGATGCTGTATAATCATTTCATGTTAGTAGCAAATATGTTTGTTAACCTAAAGTAATTTAGTAATCTTCACTTTTGAAGTGCTAAGTAGGTAGGGCGAGCTAGTGCTAGCCATGTTCAACATTTTGACTGAATTGCTCAAAAGGTCCATATAAATAAAAAATATTTCATACAATGTTGTCTGTTAGATTTTAGTACATAAATTAAAACAACCAAAAATAATTAATTCTTTGGTGTATTTTGTTCAACCCAATTGATAACCTCATAACTTCATAGTTTTAGATTATTTTTTAACCTACCTCAGTGTACAGGATCAAACCTTAAACCCAATTCTTTAGCTGTAATCCTTATTAAACTATTGTTAACCTGACGTACATTGAACTGCATGCACAGACACTGCTGGGTTACTCCTTTGTCTCATAATAGTAAGTTTACGCTGTCGGAATAAAAATTTGGTAGTTTTAAGCAAAAAGATTGTAAAATCAAGCTCGTATATTAATGTTAATATCAGTGGGTTGTGTTAATGATTTTATTTGAAACTGTAGAACAAGTTTGTTCATTTAAGCTAATATTAGCTTTATACTTGTAAAGTTGTTAACACAATTGTGTGCTAGGTGTGTTCATCATTTATCCTTTGATCAAGGAACTGGTAATAAGATCAGTGAAGACTTTCAGAAATCTTTATTCTGAACATTTTTATTACAGAACTGAAATAAACATAAAAATAATTCATTCTAACCTAAATATTATTTATTTAGCAGTCCAGTTTGATGGGTCTTTTCAATAACTCATTTGCCCTGATGTTGCATATTTTTCCTGCTGACTTAAATTAATCCAGGGCTGCACTGAGCTATTTTTACCAGAACTCTGGGTTCACAAAAACACCCCAATTTGGTTTATTTGAAGTCCAAGAAGTTTTTACTACGTGAAGACCTTTTCCTATTGAACCTACAGGTCAAGTTTTATTATCTGTCTCATCACATCCCATCTGTTGACCCCTGACTGTCTGTGGGAACTCGTTTGGGTCAACTAGTTTTTTAGGCTGTTTGTTTTAACCTGCCTAAATGTACAAGATGGATGGAGTGGAGCCGGAGCTTGGCAGGGGCCACTTCAGGCGAGTCTGTAATGACAAACTTCAAACAGTTTTCTGACTAAGTCAAACGCTTCAGACCTCAGTGCAACAGCTATGTTCGAGTAAAGCGCTCTGGTAACATGTTAAAACAAAACACTAATTCCTGCTGGAATGACCAAGGTTGACTTGAAAAACCTGGTAGGTCATAAAAAAAAAGGTTTTTGTACACCTGAGCAACGGATTAAGATGGTGACATGCAGACGCAGACATGCATGTAGTTCTAATCTGTGCTAATCTCTTCTGCTCTCTCTTAAGTGTATGATTAATTGCCGAAATACTTCAGATATGAATGGCAGCTTAACATCCTGCATGATTTATGGGATTCTCAAGCATGGGTTTACACCCTAAAAACATTAAAAGAAAAACTCTGCTTCTCCTTTGTTTACTATATTTTAAAAAGCAGAAATCATGACAGAAAATTTTAGGAACATTTCTATATTTTTTCATTTTGTCTGAGTAGCCAAACAACAACTGAGCGTTAATTTACAAGAGTCAACAGTCATTGATCTGAATTTTCTCTTATTCTGCTGCTCTTGTTTTTTAACACTAAGAACTTTACTGTGCGACCTTTAAATCTGTTGCTACCGTTACACCTGATTCTCCTCTTTACAGGACAATAAGGGTTGTGTCTATTCTGATCTATAGTTTAACACTATTATTAAACAGAAAATGATTAATAAACATCTATTAAGTCTTAGATGACAAAGAAATGAAGAACTGACAGAGTAAAGCAAAGCATTTTCTCCTCCTCAGGATGGAGACAGTTATATTGGGAGATCAGGTAATTTGGGGCAGCATAGCTAAACAGACATTTCATCTTTGCATTGACAATTATGTGGCAAAGATAAGGGTATCAATATTTAGTATTGGCTTGAAAGTATCACCAAAGTCACATCATTTTCAGGGAGTGAAACCACTTTTTAATTGTGCCATCTCAATAATCTCAATAATCAAATACATGAATCCAACCTTTACGTGAAATTGCAAACATCAAAACACACATAGTGGAAATTAATGACAAACATTTACTTGAACTTTATTTTCTTTAATACATTTGTTGTATTTTATGTGTGCATATCTAAATATATAGCAATTTATGGATATATATATATTTTGTTAAACATTAGGTAAAATGTGTAGATATATTTCAATGAGCAATTCTTCAGTAATATATTATATTTGCAGTAATGCAGTAATTTGATTACTTGATATGCAATCATTTGATTTTTGACACTTTAAGTACATTAATTTATCGTCTATGCCAGTTTATCCTTACTGGGTGGTGGGGGAGCTCATTGGGCGACACACGGTGTACGGCCTGCACAGGTCATTTTAAGAACATTTAATTACAAATAATCTGGAAATTCTGCAGATAATTATGTTTTTTTTCTTCTTTTTGATGGAGTTTAACTATGCTGGCCTTAATGAATAAATACAACTACAGGGTACTTGATCAAGAAAGTTTGCACTTCGTAATAAACCTACAAGCTGAATTCATATAAAACAAAACAGATCCATGAGTCCAGACTGATGTAAAAATACAAGATATGAGGTTTTATTTGAACAACAAACATCTTATTTTAACTTTTACAAAGTTAAAATGAGCTGTTTTTCTTTTTACCGTCGTCTCTTTACTTTTCAGCCTCACAAATATTTTGTCAGCTTATAGATTTTACATTTTGGGTGGAAAAGAGACAATGCAAACTTGAATTTAGTTGTAGGGAAAACAACAAGGTAGTGTCACTAGAAAGACATGCGTTCAGTTTCACCCATGTTGTTAATGTCTCATGCATTCACTGCATTTTAGGTTCGTTTAATGTGCTACTTTTAACCCAGACCCCGTTTTTACAGTTTTATTAGATCAATGCAAATTTTATAGATTTTTTTTTTGCATTTGTAGGTTGTTTTTCGTCCTATTATTAGTATTATTACAATACATCATTATTTCAATGCAGTTTGTATTCACTCATATTTCGACCCAGGATTTTATTTTACTAATTAAAGAAATACATACAAAATGTAAATGAGTTTGTTTGATTTATTTTTAAAAATTTCATTTAAAGTGTCACTGAAACTTCTGAAAGCCTAATTGTGTTTCTTGCTTTCATGAATAACTATAACCTCGAGTTAGATTTGCTTTCCTCAAATATTAATAGTTTTTGGAGGCCTTTGGAAAAACAAAAGAACTTTAGATCGTGCACTTAAAACGTCAATCAATCGTTTTTCATGGATTCAAGTAAGTAAAAGTTTTATGCCGTTGCTTAAAGTTATAATCTGATTTATTTATTTATTTTTTGACAAGAAAAAAAAAACACCTTTCTTTATGAGCAGAGGCGTGTAGAGACTCTTTAAAGGCAGATTGCTGCTGCTGCTGCAGATTATATTCCTGGCTAACCAAAAAGTCGCAGTGAAAGCACAATATATTAATAAGAAAACCCTACGCTGAGTTACCTGTGCGTCCTCGGAGCTGCGGCTGCGTTCCTCCGGATATAAACCTGCCTGAGATCAGCTCTACTCGTCAAGAAGAAGTGCGCACACGAAGGTAAAATCCTCATCATATTTCACGTGACGGTCCAGGTGAAGCGGCTCGGCGCGCAGGTAAGCAGCACTCTGAGACTCTTAACTTTATGATAGGCTGCGGGACTTCAGCCCCGGCCAGGCTCCGCCCCCTCGCAGCTGCAGCAGCGAGCGTGGCTCCGCTTTGAAGATGAAGCCGCTCTTCGGCTGTAGGTGAGGAAGCGGGTTGCTGTGGGGAGACGCGGGGTAAGCGGCAAATCATTTACCTCAAGTAACTCAGAGACCATATGAGCGCTTTTCATACCTCGTCTCCATATTGTCAATTTGTGTTTTATTTTATTTTATTTATTTATTAATCCATCAGGACAATCAGCTGTTGCTGCCTGGGTCAATAAACCAACAACACTGAGGGCAACCAGAGAAGTTTACAAGTTGTTTTTTTTTTAATTAATTTATTTTTTTTATCCCACAAAGGATTATGTTGATGTCAAGCTACCATAGGACCTAAATTTGAACAAATATTATCTATAAATAGAACATGTCAGATGTTTTAAACAAAAGTGGCCCAAAACATAAGTAACCTGAGCTCCCAATTATGGAGGACTTTAAACATAATGTCAAATAAATGCTAACATGACCTTAACAGTCTATGAATATCGACTTCAAAATGATTAAAAAAAACCCCCAAAAAATCTAATAAGGGTTTTAAAAACTGACAGTACAAATTTTACCTTACAAGAAAAAATAAGTGCTGGAGCCACACTTTATGCAGGCGTTAACTTCTAAATAATCAATTCATAAATTAAATTTTTTTTGTGTATCCTTGTAAGCAATACTAATTAGGTAAGCCCCTTCCCTCCTAGCTGGTCTTAATTAAAGGCTGTACTCCAAACAACACTGCTACACAGAGAAAAATAAACCTGTCTTTCAAAATTTAGTTCCAGTTCTTTATTTCATAAATTATGCCAAGTGAAAAATGAGATGTTCGAACATATCGTATAAATAAATCAGTTGGTTATAGCTTCAGTAAAACACCTCTCCCTGACTCTTCTCCCAGATATTATCGCATTAAATCAGTGATACTCACAGTACTGTAAAACCTTTTCTATGGAACATGTAGCTAATATTCTAAGATACAAACTGCAGAGAAAATACAGTGTTAGCACAAAACTTTCCACCCCAAAAAACTGTTTTCCTCCAAGGCCCTTCGAAATGCACTTGTCGGACATTTCTGATTTAGCCACAACCACATATGATCCAGAAACCTAGATGTTTTTATGATGTATACATGTTATATTTCAAAAAGAGTCTTTTCAATACATGTCAAGGTTTTGAATGTGAAACCAGCTTCAGTCAAGTGATAAGATTCACAGATTGATGACATTTTTGGTCTCTTTCTAAATGTGAAAGAAATATATTATAAATTTTTATCATTGGTTTTGTAACGTGTCTCGTGCTAAAATCCTTTGCTGACTGGTGGATCAGGACCTTGTGACGTCTCCTCCCCTGGAAGCTGCTGACTCCTGAGGACACGGAGCTTTGACGCAAGAATGTGTCCACATTAACAAGGAAACCTGGCAAAATTTTCATTTTCTACATCTCCTGTCAACAAACAAATAGGGATTTTACAAGAAAAACAGTCTTCCATAGTGGAGATTTTTTTTAAAATTGTAGCACAGTGTATACGTGTGAACTCCTTATGACATACATTTCCAAATCCCACTATTTTAAACTGGGAACTGGAACATGGTGAGTTTAGGATTGGTCATTTCCAGATCCAAGTTTGAGCTACAGTGTAAGACAGCATAATTATCCACCAACATTTAGTCCTGCTTAACTGTTGTTTGTACTTGGAAAAGTTTTATCCACACTTTTGCAAAGTGCCTGATGAGCAAAGTGATTGACCAGCTCATATTTCAAGCCTCTGTTGCTTAGTAGCTCTAATTCACGGTTTTCTTGTTTGAATTTACCTTGCAAATAACTAATAGCATTATTTCTGAGGAATAGAACTAAAGGCAGGCCAAGTACTATAAGAACTAACAGATTTCCTTGTTCTGAAGAAATACTAAAATAGGAATAACTAGCACTCCAAAAATACCCGAAAGTTTTTATAAGAGCTTGTCAGAGACCTGTAACAATCTGACTATGGCAGGTAGTCAAAACAGGTCCTGTTTTAGCCCTTATTAAAACTTTAGGATATTTTTTTATTTCTAATTTTTCTAGTTTTTTTGTCTTGCTATGTGTGATCAACTGCAAGCATGCTCTAGGGAGGTTTTTATGCTGTGGGGGTTCACTGAATATAATACCTATAATACAATATTTAACCTATTTTGTTTTTCGCTTTTTTGAAATTTTAACTAAACGTAAAACTCCACACATTAGATTAAAAAAATCTGTTACTCATCAAAACTTATTCTATGTTTTTGTACATACATTGACTTATCAGTTAAACAATCTTATAAAAGATATAAAAGGAGAAAAATCCAGGTCCAAATATGTAATATTAAATTGTGCTTGACACATTCAGAGCTGGGAAAAAGATCAAGTAACACTGTAATTTCCCATATGGTATATGGAAAATGACATTCTCTTTGTTTCTTTCTTTTTTTTTCTTCAAACAAATACTAAATTTCTGCTTGTCAGAAGTTCGAAGAACAATAAAAGAACAACGTTCATTTTACTCAAACATTTACCTATAAAAAGTAAAATCAGAGAAACTGATAGTTTTAAGTGGTCTTTTAATATTTTTTTTCTACAGCGCTTTATATATGAAAGGTTCTGTTGGAAAGAAAATTGGCCTAATTTGTGAACTGGAAGAATCTTTATGGATTTTACTAATATTTTAGTAAAATTATAATAACATGCCAAGCTCCTAAGATGTTGATGTTTAATAGACGTTGCACTTTAAATGATTTAAAAAATTTTTTATCCTATTTTGAGGACCGTTTTTTGTTTTTAATTTGGCCTTCCTCTGAGTTAAAGTCTGTCCTGTCACAGCATGTTGGTGGAGGAGCTTCAAATCGACTGACAAACACAGATCACAGACGGCCTCTTTCTCTGAAGCAGCACTTTACGAATGCTGAGTTTGACCTGCTACACCACAGGATATTCAGGATATACAAGCAGCACAATTCTAATTCAACCCACCACTTACTTGATTCGCTTTAGTGACACAAAGACTGAGCTTCCAAGTCGGGAGCATTTTCTTTGACGTTAGAGCTTTGCCTATAATGATACGCTGTAACACATCTTCTATAAAGTGTGATTGAAAATCTGAAAAAAATTGAGGGATTATTTGAAGTAAATCAGGATGCAAAACTGCATGTTTCATGAGTTTCGGGATGATCCAGAGGAGCTCAGACCACACAGCACGTCTAAATGGTGTTTACGGACATCCTTAAATAGTTAAGCTTATTTCCTCATGAATACAATGCAGCACAATCAGAAAGAGTCTGCCAAATAGCATTTAATTACAGTGCAGTTTTGTGTCGGTGGCTCTCTAACTCTCCTAATGATTAAAATATGTTTGGAGGGCTTGTTTGATAGCTTTTATTCCCGTGTCTGCTGACATATTGCTTTTTTATGTGAGTCTACAAGAAAATGTCTGTGATTTTTTAAACAATCTTCCCGAAGAGGTTTTTTTTTCTAAATTTGCTTTTGTCTTCTAAGCATCAGAATCCATGTGGTGGATTTCAGAGTTATGTGAAACTGCAGTGCTTTAAATAATTTCTTGAACTCGTCATACAAGAACAAGAAAACACAAAGTGTAGAAAAACCTTTATGAAGATGTTTACATTCCTATATGTCAATCTGTAGCTTCTTCTTTGCGTGCTTGCTGTGGTTAGCTGACGCAAAGAATATAAGATAAGTTTTTAATCTTTTTCATCCCTCTGGGTTTATGGTGTTGGGAAGTGAGTCGAGTAAAAGAAACTTAACAAAGCTAGTTGGTTTAGACAAGAGGATAAAAAGTGCCTCGTCATACTTAGCAGATCGACATTTTGACCTGGCTCTCCACCTTATTCCTATAACCTATGGTAATAACTGTAAATTGAGTTTGCTTATTTTGAACCAGCCTTATTACAAGAAAACCACCGATATCTCTTCCAGAAAAGATAAGGATTACAACATGTAGAGATATAAGGTTTTACACTATAATGAGATGATATAATCATCACTGCAGCTTCATCTTTCAAAGATCGGTCGAATGACGTGGAGAAATGAACTCTGATTACCAAGTTTATTAACATATTTGGTGTATTTGTCGACTCCTTTGAAGAACAGAGCAAAAACAATAAAAGCTTATTAATTTTTGCATTTTTTAATCATTGAGAGTGCCTTCACTTTGTGTTAATTATTTTTAAGTATCATTTTTCTGCTTTGAGTTGTGATGGACAGACCAAGTTGTAAGACACCAATTAGTAATTACCAATTATAAGATGTTACCATCATTTATTAAAGCTAAAGTCATTCCAGATTTACTCTTAGCGGTGTGGTTAATCCTTTTGAGAAGCTTACACTTCTGCTGTAAGCTTTACTGCAAAAGAACCATTTTTCTTTTGCTGACTTCTGTCAATAGAAAACTTATGATGTTCAAGTTTAAACTTCAGGTTTGTGTGTGAATTTTTTATGAAAATAACCCTGTCCTTAATTTCACCGAAGTCACTCACAATGTAGAGGATCCAGAAATTTTACTGAAGTAGGTGTAAAAATATTCATGATTTTACTCAAGCAAAAGTGAAAAATGCAGCCTAGTAAAATTACTCCAAAAATGACCAAACATTTTCTCCAAAATGTTACTTAAGTAGACATAACTGAGTACATTTAACTAGTTACTACCTACATCTGGTTACATTTAGTGCTCAGTGAGAGACAGCCAGCATTTTAAATGCTGCAACACTAACGCAGCAGAAGACTGCCTGCATATCTGCAGGCGAAACAAACTGTCAGGAAACGTCAGCATCATTCAACACGGTCATCTATCATCAGTGGTTTTAGTCTTTGAAAAGCCACACCAGTATTTTTTCAGATTTTCACCCAATCCAAGTTTGCTTTATCATATCCAAGTTTTCTTCCATATAATCACATGCTGATTCCTGTTCTTACATTATGTAAGAAACATAATCCTCCATTTCCACAGACCTGAAATCACAAATCAGTATCTATAGCATTTCTCTCCCTTCTTTTGAGGCCTCTTAAACTGCAGCTTGCTCTTTACAATTAGCTAACCTTTGGAAGATTTACACTTTTGTTTTGAGAAGTATCTGAGCTTTGTTTTGAAAGGTCAACAAAATCCCTTTTCATCTTTGATTTATTTATGTTAATTGTATGGAACCTGCCTTTTGAATAATCTCAGCAAATAAATTTTAAGATCTTTTTGTGTCATGAAGTGGTGTAGAGGTGGAGGTGAGGCAGACGCTTGAAGACCCAGGTTTAGCAGTAAAAGATGTATTTAATTAAGTCAGCCAGGAAAAAACAGTCCACAACTGTGGCAGCACTGCACCGCAGGAACACAGGGGCTAGTAGCAGGTAGCGCACAGTAAACGAGTGGAGAGAACACAGAACGGCAAACATAGACCAACGCAGACAAGGACCCGACGAGGAACACAGGACACAGGTGGGACTAAATACACAGAGGGTAATCGGGGAAACAAGACACACCTGGGAACAAATCACGGGGAGACAGGACAACACGGAGAGCACAGAGACACAGAACTAGAAATAAATACACAGAAAAACACAGATCATGACATAGAGAAAAACAAATCCAACAGTCCAGCATTCAGAAATCTATACATTAGATTAACAATCTTTCTTTAATTTGCTGTTTTAATTAAAATTCAGTGTTGTCTGTTGTGGCCAAATACAGTGGGAAAAGTCCCGGTAATCATATCAATTGTAATTAAACTACAAATACCAACACATATATTGTTGTTCTCTGTTTTCATAATACTCAGACAGTGGGTACCCTATGCAGGTACTGATAAACAAAAATAAACACATTAAATTCATTCCAGAGATATGTCTTGATTAAAAACTTGCATTTGGGTACCAATAGCAAATAAATTAATTTGATTTTACTATGTTTAGTACATAATGCATGCTGTTTTGAAATATCACCTAATTGCGATGTGGCAAATTTGTGGCTTTTATATACAAATATTACTCAAGTTATATTGTACTACCCTAGAGTATATATGTATCCGACTTTAAAAAATATTGAGAAGACCTAGAAGACAGTATTGAGTCTTAATCCTCCATATCAGATAATGTATGAGCAGACATGTTGATGCAAGCTGTTTAAATAAATGTCACTGTCATGACATCTTTTAAATCTATTTTGGTACTAAAAATTCTTCATAATGCATCCAACTTAATAACTTTAGTTGTATATTAATTATCTATTTTAGTTGTTTTGGGAGAGTTGTGTGTGGTTGTTTCTGTGTAAAATGCAGAGGCATAAGCTTAGCTTGGAGCCACATGGTATGACTCACTGTTCCCATCCTACTGCTGAGCTATGTTACCTAAAGACTGGAACCAAACCAGTTTTCATCTGTTTTTTTTTTTTTGTTGTTATCTGATGACACGTTTCTGTGAAATGCACTGCTGTGTCACTGTGCGATTGGTCTAACAAGATTTTTTTGTTAGACCGATCTTTTGAAACTCATCTTTTCTTTTTCCTCATACCAAAGCTGTTGGACCAGCTTCAGGAAATAAACAATACACTGACTTTCCCACCTATGTCCAATCAGAGCCACTAAAATCAATGGTTTTGCCTCAACCTTTTTACACAGACATGCAGCGACACATCGGATAGGTTCTATCTCGACCAGTAATTGGGTTTTCAGGCACCTAAACTAATTTTATTTCCTAATAGGGAGACAAGCAGGAAGAAGATAATGTCATGTAAGTTGTTGTTACCACAAAGGAACAAAGCAAAACAAAGACAGGGGGACTGCAAAGCAGTGGCCTTTAAATTTAATGGTCATGGTGTCCTGCTATATTCTCTCCTAATTAAATAGTTTTGACTTTACTTATTATATTTAGAATGATAATTTTACCAGAACTCTATATCTGGAGTTATAGTGGTTGCTTTTCGGTCAGAAATTGCTGCTTTGGTTCTAGTTTGCCCTCAAATAATCCTGAACCTCTTTTTATTGTGGGTTGATTTTGATTACAACTCAAGATCTAGGGGCCAAACCCGGCCCCCCATAACTATTTTTCTGGTCATCTAGATTCTACAGGATCACATAAATAGTTACGCCCCAAATAGTTATTTGAGGTCACAACTGTTAACTTTAAGTTGTGCTTAAGTATTATTTTATCAGTCAAATCAAATAAATGTTCATTTTTATAGGACCAAATTACATCAACGTGAAAAGATGCCAACAATTTTTTTACATTTTAAGCATTACAAATTGAACATGTAGACATTTTAACAGTTTGTCAAAATGTGGTTTTGTCAATGCATTCTACCACAACCAGCCATTTGAAGACATTAATGATCTGAAAAGAAAATGAGTTTGATGCCCCTAGATTACAGGGTTTGTATCATGAAAATGTATCAAAAACCCTAAACAAAATCACTAAGCTACAAAGTTAAACTTTTGCTACAGTAACTTCTTGCTTTATTTTTTAAGTCATTATAAATCCTTATTTAACTGCATAAAAGTTTACCTTTTCAACAAACAAACTTCTGTATCCCGGATGCATTACTCTGAGACATCTCAGAAGGTTTTAGTTTGCATTATGATTTTTTGTGCATGGTTGAACTCAAAGTCTGACTACTTTTTCTGCCATCAATGATTTTATTCACATTTAGCCTTCCAAAGTGTTTGTTAATATTCTCTATGGCTGCAGCAAAGCTCCTGAGTCGTGCGAAAACACTGCATATGTTTCAAGATAATTTGGCAACAGGAATTTGTGGTAGCAGTTTTTAAAGATGCCCAGAACAACCTGAACAGGCTCGTTTGACTTTCAAGGTCCAACAACATACTCTGCCAGGATTTGCAAATTGCTGCGTCGTGTGCAATGACTGCCAAAAATGGTAAGAAGAAAACATGATGATGAGTCCAGTTGGACAAGTTAACACCACCAGGCTTCCACCCATTCCTGCCAACAACAGTGGGAAGAAGTTACCAAAAGATATATATTTTTGTCTAATCATTGAACATGACCCATGGAACAATATTAATTATGCCATGAGGGGTGAGGTAGGTTGCAGCAAACTAATTCACTTGTGCGCAGTCATTCAACAAACTACTGAGCTGGAATGTCACAGAACCAGATAGGGTGATGCTAGCAAAAAAAAAAATTGGTTCATCAGCAACAAACAGATATGGAAATAAATCAAATAAAACAAGTTGAATTTTTACTTAAAAATATATCTGCAAGTTCTGAAAATGATCGTTAACGTCAGCAAAAGTGCCCATCATTGCCAAATTCAACTTCTGGCTCAAACCTATATGTCCGAATCCCTTGCAGCTGGAACACTACATCTGTCTGACAGGATTTTCGAAAAGTCCATCAGAATATGTAACAAATGATTTGCAGTCCATGTCAGAATCTGACAGAAGTTGCATAATGTTTACTAAATCCAACAAATAACCTTATAGCTCTTCTTTGTGTGCTTACAGACCTGTTTGGCATCGGTGACTTGCATTGCTTTAAATGATTGCCTGACACTTCTCTTCCTAAGAGCAAATTTATGTTTTTACAACTAAATTGCTAAATACGCAGTGAGTTTCGATTATGTATCAAAATGCCATCTAGTTTCTACAGGTTCACATAAATAGTTATGGCTGATTTGATAACATAATAACAACATAGTGTCACCTACAAGTTAGCATTGGAGTTTGTGTTTGCTACCCACAACTTAATTATATTCCTTGCATCTCATTTAAGTCATCATGCACAGGCATGAAGATCCAGATGATGCAGAGGGGCTCTCTGATAGTCACACCACTCATTGTGATGGAAAGGATGTAATCTGGTTGTTTAGCATCTCAGAAGAGAGACTCTCGCAAGGCTCCCCCTCATAACACACATCATAAAGCTCAGCACTGTTGAGCAGCTGCAGTTGTGACTGATGCAGCTGATGCTTTTGGTCCAGGTGTGCAGCCCCCGCGGCTCCAAGCAAGTGTCGAGGTAGAAGTCTCCTGTCATGGCCACTATAATTGACTGAGTGATCCCTTCTGGCTCCTGGGGGAGGATTTCATGACATGGGAAATATTTTGGTGATCTATCACTCTTCTCTATAACAGAGAGCAAACAGCAGGGCCAGTCTCTCTTCGTCCCCACAAGGCTCATGATGGCTCTGCAATTTTCACTGAGCCATTCAGACCAAAAGTTTTTTGTTAGCTCAATGAGTTGCGTTGTTAATTACTTTCTAGTCACATAAAGACTTTGAATAAGTGACTTACTTAAAGAAGAAAAACTATGGAACTATTGGCCTTCTGTTCCCTTGTGCATTCTTATTATTCCTTCAGCTTCCTCTCCTTGGTGTTGTCATGCAGTCGTAAGATGATTAATGGCGGATCAAGCTGCTATCTAACACAGGACAGAAACTCCCCAGCACTCTTCTACTATGCACTATTTCAATACTTTATATAGTCAGCTTGTTGCATAGCATCATCTTCCACCCACAGATCAGGTTTGTTAGAGAATTGAGCTTACGCCTTTTTGTTTTTCAGGCAGGAAATGATCTTGCCGACCCTTTCAAGTAAATGAATGGCATTGGTTTTGTCCAAAGCTCTGTACTAAAACAACGTGGCCTTGAACGAGGATTCATGCTAGTTGGACTTTTCTATTTTTTATGTTACCAGCAGAAAACATCCAAAAATACAGGATTTTATTTGGATTTCATGAGACAGACCAATACAAAACTGTGTAGAGCTTTGTGGAACCTCCTGGTTCTCCCAATACAGCAGAATGAAATTACTGAATTACCTCTTCATCGTGCCGTCAAGTTTGGCAAAGGCTTGGTGCTATTAGTATAAGTGCTATTTCTTTGATTCAGGTGTGTTGGAGCAGGATGCATCCAAAACCAGAAGAACAGTGTCTCTCTGGGACTTTGGTTGGAGAGCCCTGTTCCAGATCAATCATTGTAGCTCTTTCGAGTTCTTGGTTTGTGTTTTTGGGTGCTGGTGAGCCCTCTGAACAGAGCTGCAGGGCGTGGTTAACCTGCTGCAGCTGCTACACCTGACTGTGATTATCTAATCACCTGCTGGGGTTTTAAGAAGGATGATCACTTGTCACCTGACCTTAATTCTTTCTGTGTAGAATCAAGCCACAGTCTGCTGCTGTCTGACCAGAACGCTTATCTCTCCTGAAGCTGCTTATGGTTCCTGTTTCCTTGATCACATTAATTCATTGTCTTTCTGTACCTCCCAGACATAAACGGTTTTATGGATCCTACACCAGTCTTCAGACCATACCCCTTCCCTGCTGAAGTAAAACATTCACCTCGTTTTTGTGTTCATGGTGTTTTCTTCACATGTGAGCCATGTCACCTTATGGCACACTGTACACAAGGTATGCTACAGTATGCCATTTTTATTGCCTCATTTACATAAAGACCAGATTTCTGAAATACACAATTTCTCCACAGACAAAGATAGCTTTGTCTGTATAGACAAAACTATCTCCAAAGAACAAAAGACACGGTTGTGATGTGTCATATTTCTTTACAACGCTCAGTGCTCTAACACTATCAAACAACATCCCAAATCTTGGGATGTTGTTTGCACTGGACTGGAAAAAATTAAGTGGTTCAATCTGGTCTGAATACATTTGCATGCCATATTTTGTAAAATATTTTTTTTTAAAAAAGGAAAAAAAAAACCTTTATTACTTTCCACTCCACTTTGCAAGTGTGCATAACATTGTGCTGGACTATGGCAAATAATCCAGAATAAATGCAGTGAAGTGAGCTGGTAACCCGAAACAATGTTGAACAGTTTGTAGAACATGAATGTTTTTGAAAGGTAACAGATATATTGATTATTTTAGAGGGTTAAATACTTCAATAAATTTATAAAAAATGAAGAACAGCCTTCAGAACTATCTTTTTGTAAAACAATTAGCATCCGTAAGACTGTGTTTTAAGGCTTTGAATGGTTTTGAAAGGTGCAATTTGTGCAAATTAGAGTAAATTCAATGGATGCTTTTAGCCACTCGTTTGCTTCTTTCTTCTTCAGAACACATTTAAATGAGTCCTCAATGCTCTGTGTTACAAACAGATTTAACTGACTGTTTAAAAGGGCTTGTACAAAAAATAAAAAACAAGTACAACTCTTCAATATGAAATGTGCAGCTCCTTGTTTGCTGCATGATCATCTGTGACTCAAAATCTTTCCAAACTGCAGTGAGGCTAAAAAAGGAACGAAGCATAGGAAGCATGTTTTCAAATCAAAAAGGAAGTTTGAACCTTACCAGAATTAAATAAAAATAAGATAAGCAGATCTCTAAATGTCTGTAATATGTATTTGTTTTGCTTAGAGTCTGATGCAAGAATAGTAGATGAACAAAGGTGTTGACTTGAATAACAACGATGTTTTTATTGAAAGTGATGAATGTATGAATAACTGAAGAAACTTGGTTCAGTTGGAGATCCAGGGAATAGCAACAAGAGAAAAGGCAAAGTTTAGAGGGGCTTGGGTAGACTTATATATATATGCTCATATATTTTGAAAATAACGTTTTACTCTGAGGAGGTGTGGGTCATTCAGAGACAAACAGAGGCTAGTTAATGAATATTATTTGTGTTATGTCCTAATCATGTGAGGTTGGAGGACAGACAGGTAGGCACAGTTAAGCCTGAAGTGTTTCAGTTTTTGATTAAAAATGATTTTTCAATCAATATGTGTTATTTTCTAATTTCAAATGAATCAATTTTCTCTAAAAAAAAATAATAATAATAATAATTGGAAAATTTAACAGGAGTGCTAATTTTGTGAAAGAAAATGTGTTTCTACTAATATTTTTATGAAAAACTCCACAAATAAGATCAGATAAGAATAACAACTGGTAGTGGACAACCTTTTTTTATAGAAATAAAAACATAACAAAAGTCGTTTGCTGGCTGACTTTCTAGATAACATCTTAATTCCTGAATTTCTCTCAGTTAATCCAGGCTCGCTCTGTTCCACTGGACTGATTTTAATGTTCCGGTTACAATTTTAGATATTGTCAACAAAACGTAAACTTTTCTGTTCGTTGTTTTGAGAAACATCAGTGAGCCTTATGAAAGATTACGCAACATAAACGGCTCTAAATCAGGTAATATGGTCAGTGTATTCTACCTCAGTGATCTAACCAGGTTAAAAAGTCACACCTTTGTGAAAATGCTGCCATTTGGCTCAGCATAGCTGGCTGAGTCATTATACCTGCTTCCTAATATACCCCCCCGAGGAGATATTCTGTCACAGCAAAGCCATTTAAAAGCATTATTTGCATGCCTATAAAGTGCAAGGAGGTGCACTTTAAAATGTAATTTATGTCAAAAACTAAGCAGACTTCCTGACTTGTCATCAGCAGGAAAAAAGAAATGACTCTGTATGTTGATATAAGATTGTAAGGATGTCTGTGACAAAACCTATTAACACTTCTATGAATTCAGCATTATGCAGAAATAAACAAATGGGGGGGGGGGGGGAAACACTTTTGTACCACTTTGTTATTGTGAAGGGTTTTCTTAAAGTTAAAATTAAATAAAAATTACTGTTAGTCTTAAAGTGCCCCTGTCAACCAGCATGACAAGATTTCTTAATGATAAAAGTCTTGTTTGTTGAATGATCATTTTTCATTACCCATATGCAAATACAAATTCCTGAGGTTTGATTCCGAAGATCGCTGAACTTTTCACCAACTCAGAACCAACTGAGACATTTGGCTGAGGAACCAGGAGCTCTCAACAGTTTCATACAAATGTGAATGAAATTCATTAATATGGGCTAGTATAGACATCCAGGGGTAAAAAAAACTTTTGAATTTAGTGCCCCGTAGTCAGGCTGACAAGACATTAGCATTCCTTCTGCAAGAGAATTCCCCCATCTTTCCCAACTTTGTTAAAGCATCAATCTAAAACGGGTGAGGCGCTGAGTACAGATAAGTACTTCACAGAAAAAAATCTAGCTATCCATTTAATCCACTTGAAAATGGGAAAACAGTGCAATCAAACTGTGGAGACAAAGCTATCTACAAAGAACAAAAGAGTAGTAAGACAAAAGGTAAAAGTATTTGGCATAACAAGAAAATAGAAACTTTGTGAAATTGAAAAATATGATTGCGAAAGGGGAAAACAAACAATTTAAGTGTGTAGTTGAAAAGGCATGCATGGACACATAAAGAAAATCATAAAAGACACGAGGAAATACATAAGAGCGTTTAGTTACTCCATAGCAGCACAAGAACAATAAACCATAAAGAAAGAGGAGGAATTCATCAATCTGACAGAAGGGCACTGTGATGGTGGTCTATATGTTTTTTTTTTAAAAATATTCTATTTGCATCTGCAATTGACTAACTATCCCCCTTGTTCAGGTAAGTTGAGTTCACAATGTTTCCGCTTTGCATTTACATACCAAGGACAAGAGAATGACTAGATCTGTGTACATTTAAAGAAAAGTCAGAATATTCTAAGAAGTTTCTAAAAGTCAAGGACAGTAATCACAAAGAAATTGCAAAAACTGAAATCTGCCAAAATATTTAACAAAAAAAAAAAAAAATCTGTCTACTGAATGATTGGTGACAAACGTTGAAAATCTAAGTCAATTTTCCTTCCACTTAAATAAAACACATAATGCATAAATTGATTAAATAAAACATTATTTGACAGTGGAGATAACCTGTACACTCTTAGTGTATAAACTTTTTGCCATGCTAATCTTATTTCAGTTTATAAAGCAGTTGTTTGTAATTCCATGGCATAAAATGAGCAATTGCTATGGTGCTAAAGACTTTTGAAAGAAACAAACAAAAAAACAATGATCACTTAAATGACAGAAATGAAAAGAGAGCAGTCCTGGAGGAATATATCAGTTTGAATAAAGCACTTTAAAAACATTGCTAATGATACTGCATCATTTAGATGTATTGCAACTGTTGAACAAATGACTGGGAAACATAATACAATTATATACATATGTATGCTTTGACAAGCTGCCTGGAGGAGAGAAGCCACATCACATCAATTGACTCTCAAATCTGTTTCATTTCTTTGCTTTAGTATTTCTTTGCTCCTGCTTATGTGATCTTAGTGTACTTGTTTTTGTTGTTCTTGCCATTCCTGTATCTTCACTTTTCCCCAAAAAGCTATTTAAACAAACTTTTGCCACTTTCTTATCTAACTTTGTTTTACCTATTTAGGATTATTTATTGCCTCATTTTTATCGTTTATCTTAAGGGATATTGTCCTGCTCTCTGCTGTAGCAGAGATTTTTGTTTATTCTATTGAATAAAGGTACTTTATCTAACTGCTTGTTTAGCATTTAAACGAAAACACTTTGCCTGCATTTTGAGTGTAGTTGGATTATTAGAAGGACTCATTTGTCTATTGAAGCATGTAACGTGAAGTTGAAGAGAAAACAGCCCAGGATTCCAAAGTGTTGTTTTGCAAGGCGGTAGATTGTGTGGAAGTGTTTATGACAGCTGTGAGCTTCAACTAATGTTTAAAATTCATAACTTTGAAGAAATGGGCACGATTTAAAGGGAATGTTTAAAAAATAGCAATGCAAAATTGGGATTAAACATTACAATGATAAATAAAATAGAATATTAATCTACAGTGGGGTAATTAAGAGCAAGTTAAAAGGTCAATGGGAGAATAGTGCACTAAGATCAAAAGAAATTAGCAATTTTCCTGGTGTTCTTGATAGGATTGTTAACCCTGGACTGAATCACTATATAGTGTATGTCTAAATGATATAACTTCTTCTTTTCTGAATGGGCTTTGACAGAGAAGGTGTGCTTGTTGTGTGAGGGGCACCAGATCACTATTCTCTAAAACACTAAAACACTAGCATTGTGTTAGCTTGTGCATGGGAGGGTTAGGGTTAGTAAACTGAAGACTATTTAGGATTTTGCAGCTTTGTAAGGACTGGTTCATTTTATTATTTCACAAGCAGAAGGAACAGCCAGGGTTTTAGTTTCCCATCAGTGATAACCAATTTTTAAAAGTTAAAACTAAGTCTTTTTTTTTATAAGCTCTTTGAAAATTACATCCAATTATTCATTTTTTCCATTTAAGTTACTGACTTCAACAGATAAAAAACAAACGAAAGCACTTTCTTTTACATTACTCTGTATTTATGGGTCTTGTGAATGTGGTTAGTAATCTTTTACTTGAAAGGTCTCACTTTAAGACTTACTAATTTCTTGTTCAATTCTTGCTACAAATTTACTAAGCAATTTTTTCAACCTTCATGAAAAAAAAAATGTTGCTGACACGGTTGCTGTTCAGCATCTCACGTTGTGCTCTCACTCCGTCTGGTGATAGATTAAGACAGTTTTCATAACATTCTTGCCAAGGCTTGCTGGGTTGATTAAGCTTGTCATTTTCAAATGCAGACATGTTAGGACTCTGCTCATTTTTAACACTAAATGCTGTTCAGGGGGACTGAAACAGTATTGCCTCTGCCATCAGGAGATATAGTGCTCATCTGATTATTGGGGTGGGGGGGGAAACTAATTTGCATAAAATGTGCTTCGGCTCTATGTTGTACGGGCAAGAAATCACATTTAGATGATAAAAAATTGTAAACCACATTAAGCCATTTGAGAAACATATGGCTTTAAAGTAGTTAATGAAGCCTAGGCTTAAATTCAAACTGGAAGACTCTATTCATCTCACCTGCCCAACCAAAGATGCCGTCATGCGCCTCGATTCCAACCTATCGGTGATGGTCTTCTCCTCCAATCACCAAGCGTCGCTCCCTTGATAAGGTTCAGCTGTTCATCGGTTTCCGCTCGCTGGCTGAGCTTCAACCTCCCTCCCCCTCCGTCTTCAGCTTGTGGTTTCTCCAATGTCCATTCGGTCTTCACCGAATGGACTTTATTATCCCAAAAATGTCTTGTGAGTGTTTTAAAGTCTGGAGTTAGTCTCACTTTTGATATGCTTGATGAAAAATAAAGGGTGAAACACCAAGATTTGATGATAAGAAAAAGTTTAATTAACATTGAAATACAGTGAGCGTACTGTCTCTTCTCAGTGATTATTTAAATATCCCACAACAAAGTTTACTTCAACTCAGTTTATTTGCGTAGCACCAGTTCACAGGAAATGTAATCTCAAGGCACTTCACCAAAAAAGTAACTTCAGTTCAATCAGATAATTTCCAATTGATATCAGTTATCAATCAGTTTATTAGGATCAGTTTATAATTCAAATTAGCTTAAAACGTTTTCTATCTGTGGAAACCCGGCAGATTGCATTGAGTCATTGACTTGCAGCATTCTTTCCTCCTGAACAAGCATGTAGCGTCCATAGAAAATCACTTGCATTTGTCTTTGACTTTACAACAATCACTCATACTGAGCATGTAGCGACAGTGGAGAGGAAAAACTCAGCCAGCAGTCCCCCTCCTCTAAAGGTTGTTCACTCCTGCTTTCAAACAATTATCTTACCTGTAAAACATCAGCTTGTTCCTTGTTTCTCAGAAAACATTCACATGAGTCTTCATACCACCATCAATAATCTGGGACAAAATGAAACTCCAGGATTGTTTTAAAAGGCTCCAGGCTGAAGGGGAGATGGGAAACATGTAAGGTCACAACTTCATTTGATACATAGATACGTAGACATGGATACTTAGGGAAATATATATTATCAAGCTTTTTGAGAGCAAGTTCAGATTAAAGAGAAAATCTGTAATGACACAGCAGTCCATCAATACTTTATTGGATAGTTTAAACATTGTCTTTACAGAAAAGAACCCTCGAAAGTCCTAAGATAATATGTGCTTCTATATTGTCTTTATCTCTCTTTTGTATCAAGATGTCACTTGCTCACATAACTAGGTGACATTTATGTCTCAGTAAATCCCACATCCTTAATAACTGTCAGGCTTTTTCTGTGAAGGCTTAGCTGCAAGGACCTTGATGTGGTCTCATGGGTCAATAACTGACAACAGACCAAACACTCTCATAGTGCGTCTAAGAAGCTGGAGCTCCATGAAAAGAGTAATACGAAAATCCTAAAATATGTCATTTTGAAACTGTGGTCATGACTTTTACATTACATACACTGAAACATCCAAACACTTCTGCGGTCTGATTTATAAAAGTTGCGTAGGATCTATTCTGAAGACGAATTGCCCCCAAAAACCAAAAACTGCATAAGCAAAAAAATATATATATATAAAAAAGCAATTCCCTCTTTTCAAATCACAACTGCCCCTAAGCGCTTGCGTACAAGTGCTCACTGTGGGCATATTTGCGATGTCGGGTCATGGACTCTCAACCTCGGTCATTAAGTAGGACAAACATCCTAATCTTACCAGCATGTTCACCACTGAAGTGCTAATCAGAAAGTACAAAAATGAGGCTTTGGAGTGGCTTAATCAAAGTCCTGACTTAAATCCTTTTGGAATGCTGTGCTATGATCTTAAATAGGTTCTACAGTGTGGTTGAAATAAAACTCTTCTGCAAAGAAGATTGGGAAAAATTCCTCAACAGTGATGTAAAACGTACTTCAGCGCTTGTTTGGAGTTGCTGCCGCTAAAATGGAGAAACCCAGTGACTAGGTTTAGAAAACAATTACTCTTTACACATAAAGACATGTAGGTTTGGATAGCTTTATTACTTATTAAATAAATCAATTGTTTGATATTGTGTTTTTACATATATTCAGGTTGTCTTTGATTTTTAAAGTTGGTTGCACATCTGAAACATGCTAGAATCATAAGAAGGTAAAAACTGGAAAGTCTGGAAAGGCGAAAACACTTGACAGCACTTTATGTATTTCTAAACCTGTGATTATTACTGTATCATTCTGCTGGCTGAAATACTAGAAGAAAAAACATTTGGTAATAAAACTTTTTGGAGACAGGACCATCTATCTGAATTCACTCTTATCACCATCAATACAGAATAAATCTAATATAGGATTTAGCACCACATTGCAATCTGTTTTCTCACCTCCTCCATCTTTTACACATTAGTAAGGAATGCAACAAATGTTTTGGCAGTGGCCAAATTCATTTAGGAATTGGAGAAATGTTTGATTTAGTCACTAGAAACAGCTACAGTCTAGTTTACATAAGAATGTTCTGTATCAACAAACTTTCTCTGATACTCTCGCTTTAGAAAATCCTGATGCATAACTAACTAAAAGCTGCCAGATGTAGCTTTTTTTTTTTTTTTTTTTTTTTTACAAAATCCTGTGTGTTTCTGGTGGTCAGGTGTAATGCTGTAATGTCTCACTTGGGAACTGGGAAGACTAAAGTGCAAAAGCAGAAAAAAATGGAGCACATTAAATAGAAGTGAGAAGTGAATACAGAGAGAAGAGATGACCAATTTCTCAGAGAATGTGATTAGAACTTCGCTCTGCTACTTGAGAGCCCTTCTTCAGTCTCCCAGTTTCACTCTGAGCCCAATTAGGAACCCACACTGCTGCTCAAACACCATCCTCAAGATTCTGACCTGATGGATTGTCTTAAGATTTAGATTGATACTTGTGCTTCTGCTCTTTAGCAGAAAAGAATAGAAAACTGCAACGACAACAAAAAAAAAGTTTAACATCTGTGCAGTTTTCTGTGCGCCTCTTGTCAAATTCAGCTCTGGAGTCAGAGAATTTACAAGGCACAAAATGCATTAAATCAATCAAGTTTGTTGCAAATTATTTCTTCTTACAATGTTTCCTCTCTCAGACGCTTTTTTAAAAAAGTTTGAAAGCACTACTGAGATGTTTGACACTTTTAACTTGCTTTTAGCATATATTTGATTCTTCACAGACGTGACGAATGACAGATGAAGCTGATTCATCATTAATAGAGTTTATTTTTAACTTTTCTCAAAATGGAAAGTGTCATTTAGAAAGAGTTGCTGTTTATTATAAATATGTCAGTTGAACAATAAGAAACACTTCCTGTGAATAAAATCAGCAATTATTAGATTATTTCAATAATATTTAGAATTTTGTTCAGCATTTAACTAAGAATGCAGCAAAGCTTCTCATTTTTCTGTATGGTATGTTTTAGCTTATGTACATGGTTGCATAATGAAAAGAATACAAAGACATGCCGCACGTTTGGCAAAACAACATCTGGACTTTTTGGGGAAAGTTTTGTGGGCACATTAGATCAAAAATGAAACTATTTAATAGGAGCACTGTGTCTCCTACAATATGAGGCATTAAATCATACAACATTTCATAAAAAAAAAAAAAAACATTAAACTGATTACGTGACAAGCCAGTGTTACCATGATGCTCTTAGGCTCCTTTAGGGCTCAGGTGACATGCTGTAATTGATAAAATCATTAAAACTACTGGAGGTGACCTTTTGGCATACCTTACAAGTTATGCTTGTTATATCATGCAGCGCAGATGAACTAAAACAATTCAACGAAGAGGCACAAGCAGGTATCAGGTTTATGGAACAATTACATTTTCAGATATATTTTTTTTGCCTCTCAGTAAATTAAATCACCATTTGAAAACCGATATTTGTGTTTACTGAGTGTATCTGTGCCAATTCAAATAATTCAATATTATTTGAATTAGTATAATTAAAAATATCTAATTGTGAAGAGAAAAGCCAAAAGAAACCTGAAAGGGAGCAAATAGTATTTTCATCACACTGTAAACACTTTTGAAGCTGTCTATCTCTACAGTAAAGAACAAATAAAGCAATTCTGCTGGAGAGAAATTCAGGAACAAAGAGTTTCAACAAATACACACAGCTACATTGCAAGCAATAAGGCTGCACTCACCACTACATTACTGACCACCGCAAGACAGAAGTGCTACTCTGAGCCTACGGTCGTATGCTGTTAGAGCCTGACCTTTTCGAAAGGAGTATTAAAAGCATTATTCTGAAGTGTCACATTATCTATCCTCTTGTGCAGCTTCAGACCTTTTCCCTAAACAGACACTGGGTTATGTAATGGGGATGGACCAGTGCAAAAGCTTTTGACATTGACTGGGATCATTTAAAAAAATCTTGTGAATGGAAGCAACTTAATGCGAGGCTAGGCAAAGTTATTACAAAGTAATGCAAAAATATCACCCAAAAGGAAAATACATTTTGCCATACAGCTGTCGTGAAATTGCTGAGTAGAGTTGAGCAGCACTTTATTGTTACCTTTTTACACAAGAAATGACTTGTCTTGCATTTTTTAAACTTTTGGCTTCTTCCACAATCTCACTCTCTGTACAGGTTCCACATTCGACAATATTTGACTCCCGAGAGTGACAATGCGCTGTCCTGCTAGCTGTCGGTAGCTGCGCTCGCGTCAGTATACAGGGTCAAAAACATCACTTTTTTTGCAGTGTGTGGTCAGTATATTTCTGTTCCCTAGTGCAGTTTCCTTACAAAATTCCTCTTGTTGTCATCTTTTACTTTCTTAAAATCTGTCTGCTCCCTAAATTAGTTTCTCAAACATCATAAAGCTTTTCTGCTTTTTTAAATTTTTTTACAAAAAGATTTCACCTGCTTTAGTTTTTTGTTTGTTTGTTTCTGAGTACTCTAATATGAATTAATTTCTCAGAATGTCATATTGCATTTATTCCTTATTGGATCAGAAAGTTGAGAACAAAATAGGGAAAAACTCAGATCAGATATAAATACAATTAATTACAATTACATAAGCAAACATGATGGCAAAGAGATACTACGTTTAGCCAGATCAAGATGTAAAGATTGAAAACACACACTTAACTTTCTATTATTTTCTCTTTTCTTATCATGTAAAATATCAGCAAGACCTTTTGCAAAACCTATAAAGTGAGCAGTCTATGAGCATTTTAACACAGCTCACAGTGACGTTCTTCAGAGTCTGTGCTATAAGCCTTTTTTAAAGTGTGTAAAATTACTTAATTATTGTTACCTAAATGTGGAGTTTAACAAAAGCCTTTATCCCACTCAGACTCCCAGCAGTTTCACAGTATGAAATGTACTGTGGGGATGAGGGAAAAAACACTGACTGGAGACTAAAGGCAGAAGGAAAACAGATGATTGACATAACAAAGGCTTTCGTATGGACCCCATGTTTCATGCTGCAGCCTCTTACTTCATTCACAGCAGACTGCCAACTCTTCCATCCTTGTTTCTTCACCCCGTCTTTGATATTCTGCTCAGAAGACCCACCGAAGCAGAGTGCAACATCATAAATGTTGTAAAGAAAAGTATCACAGCCAGGTCATGTGTCATTTCAGCATGCAGCATTTAAAACTGTATTTGGGACACATAGGGCCCAGAAAGAGGAGGTGTGAGCGCTGTAGCTAAAAAACAAGAAGAAAGAAGCTTTAGTAAGCCTTTAACTGGAGCCCTGAGGGCTTAAGGGGAACTGACGCCTGGAACTGAATTGCCAACGTTCTAACGTTTCCTTAATACGATCAGAAATTCAATCAGAAGCATGGCCAGCACTGCGGCAGCAGCAACAACAGAGGCGTCAACAACAAGGCTGTTGATAGACAGAAGAAAAATGAGTAGAAAATACTTCTATTACGCCTTCAATAAGTCGTAAAGAGTAATCGCTTAACCTAACTAATATTATAGGCTTGTATTCAATAGACTAGAATATTATTGAAAAGTTAAATTGTGTCATTATCTCAGTTCACTAAATGAAACACATTACATAGATTAAAAACATTTGTTACATAGTGTCTACATTTGTTAATTTTGATGATTTTTCACTAATAAAATTATTTAATCTTTAAAACTACAGTATTATATCAGACCAGTACAAACATATATACAGAAATGTTGGCTTAAAGCAAAGCATTTTTAATACTATATCAAAGTCTTTTATTTTCAAAAGGTATTTTTGATGCAACAGAATGCATTTTCTAATTGAATGAATATGACTATACAATATATGTGTTGTCTGGTTTTGTCAGTATAAACTGCTTTTAGCTATCACTTACATAGTACTGGTGATTACACTAAACCACCTGTACTATGGTACTTTGTACTTCCATTTGGTTCAAGAACCAAATGGAAGGTGCAAATGCTAAGAAAGTCTGACAAATCTATTGTCAGAAAATCTGACAAAAAGTTAATGTTTTTGGTGCTTGTAAAATTATCTGTTTCAAAAACTTCCCAAATAAAAATGTCACAGTCGGTTAGCTGGTTTAACCACTGTATGCACTGATGGCTGCTGAAAAAGACAAGTGTTTTGTTGCCGACTTGCCACTCAGAAACTGCTTGCTGCATCCTTGATAGTTGTGCCTCTGCACATCCAACTATCAAGGATGCAGCAAGCAGTTTTTTTTCTGCTCTTGCACCAGCCCTGCATCACAGACTAAAACCAATTTACTGAGAATATTTTGGTAATTTCTTGATGAAATTTTGACATTTTATAATTTTTTAAATTTAGCTTTATATGTTTTATAACATAAAGATCAACATATTTTTAGCATTTTTTAATAGAATATCTATATGCATTTTTAAAATTGGGCCTGCCATAGTAAAGCATAGGAGAGCATTGAAATGCCTTGCGAACTAGCACGTTGTCTTACATTGACTTCCTCCATTCAGTGTACTAAACATGGCTAATAAAAAAAAAAAAAAAAATAGCTAAACAGCTTATTTTAGGGAAAAGTTGGGGGTCAATGCACTGCTAATGTTTGTGCTAACACTGCCCTCTGATTTTTACTTCTGCAAAAGTAAAAATCAGATGTTTACTTTGTGGCACATGGTTACAGGAAAACGCGCCCGTCTCTTAGCAACAGATTACCAACAAATATTGTTATTGTTCAAAAAGCATAAGCTTTCTTATGCTCCTTTTGAAATATTACTTATCTTTAGGCTGCGTTCACACTGCAGCCTGAAGTGACCCAATTCCGATTTTTTTTGCTATGGCCGTTCACACTTCCAAATGTGTGCAACCTCTAAGTGTTCTCCAGTATGAACGGGCAAACGACCCGAAAGTGTTCCGCGTGCGCAGGAGAGGGCGCGATAACGTAATAAAAACTGCCATGTTGTAAAACTCAGATTTTTACTTTTGTGTTGAATGTCCGTTTTGTAAGATATTTACCACTAATGACAAAAAGGAAAAAAAGACTCACTTTTTTGCCAAATTCACCAAATGCACAATTCTTGTTAAGTAGTATAGGATAAGTAGCATTTTGAAAAATCAGAAGAAATCTTATGTTTTTTGAACAACAACAATATTTGTTGTTAATCTGTTGCTAAGAGATGAGTGTATTTTCTGGTAATGAAGTGCCACAAAGTAAACATTTGGTTTACTTAGTTGCAGCAGTATTTCAAAAGACTTATGTTTTAGAAACAATTATTAATTTGGTTTTAAGAGATGAGCGTTTTTTTCTGGTAACGAACTGCCACAAAGTTTATAGCAGATTTTTACTTTTGTGTTTAATGTCTGTTTTATAATATATTTACCACCAATGACAAAAACAAAAACAAAAAAAAAACTTGTCTGCAAAACTCACCAACTGCACAGTTCTTGTTAAGTAGTAAATTATATAAAGTAAGTAGTATTTCAAAAGAGCAGAAGAAATCTTATGTTTTTTGAACAATAACAATATTTGCTGTTAATCTGTTGCTAAGAGACAAGCGGTTTTTCCAGTAACCAAGTGTGGAATGGAAAACTCATGTTCATACTTCTGTGTAAAATACTGTAAAATCAAATCATCTTAAATGCTGCCACCTCTCTTAGCATAGGGATACGTAAATACATACTGGCTCTTATTGATAATGTCTTTAAGGCTGTACTGAATATATTGAAAATGTGTCACTCCAAACAGCTTTCAGTGATTTATTGCAGCAGCTTTTGTTTCCGTTGCATCGACCTAACCTCATTCTCACTTGCAGAACCCCTGGGGGGCCACTTTGGGGTTTATACACATCCAAATAATTAAACCTGGAAGCTGCAAACTCCACATACAGGTCATTAGTTTGCCATAAAACAACTCAACTGCAGCAAAGCAAAGGCAGCTCCATTAATCAAACAAAGACTACCAAACATGAACATTTTTAAGTTATAATTTAGCTTGTATTGACACATACAACCAACAGTGACATTTGTGTGGCACTTAACTATGCATTTTATTTTCATTTATTGGAGATCTTTTGCTATTTTTTGTAACATACATTTCATGAAAAGTCAAGTAGAGGAGCAGTGTAGCATGCATCACTTTTCCATTGCAGGCATATATTCACAGATAATGTGTTATGAAAACTATGTACAATACAGAAAATGAAAATAAAATAATAATAATAATAATAATAATAATAATAATAATAATAATAATAATAATAATAATAATAATAATAATACATGCATCTCAATAAATAAAATATTATCAAAAGATTAATTCTGTCGAAATATAAATTCAAAAAGTGAGACTCAATTATAGTCATTACAGAAAAGAGTAATATAACTCCAACATTTATTTCTGTTAAGATGGTTATGGCTTACAGCTGATGAAAAACCAACATTTTGTTCTACAAAATATTGAAGATTGACCATATAGTACTCTATCCAAGCAAACGGAGGGAAAGTTGAGTAAAAGAACTTTCAGAGCCAGGGTCTAACCAAGCTGGTTATAATAATAATAATAATAATTAAAATGATCAGAAGAAAATATATTACTCAGCATGTACTGAATTTATGAGTTTCACTTTTAGAATAGAATTAATGAAAGAAATTAATTTCTCAATGATATTCTGATTCATTAAGATACGATATTAGATTATTTATAAAATGCAAAATTGCAAATATTGGCATCGTCACATTGTACAGTAAGTAAATCTTCCCTTCCCTAAACATTCCCAACCCGTAAGAGATTTCAAGAGTAAAATTGGATGCATCGATATCAACACTGCAATGAACACTGACGTCGTAGCTTTTCCATCATGGAAACATGGAGTACGCACATAGTAAATAGCAGTATGCTACTTGCATGTGTGTGGTTTACACAGATGGCTCCTTACATAACACACACAATGATTTTAGAGAATAGTGTTAGTTTTTTTTTCTCCATAAACAGATCATTGTTACAGACTTTTCTTGTTTTACATTCAGTTATCTGGAGAACAGGACTCCACAAACAACTCACACACACATAGTCAACGCGCCTTCCAAAAAGACACTGCCAGTTTTTTAGTAACTTTCCAGTCTTTTTTTTCCCCCAATGTGGTGCATTTTCCTTTCACAGGATGAGGTAATTGCCAGACCCTTTATTTGTGCCCTTTCCCTCAGTCTGATCTGTAAGGGACGCAGCAGCTTAGCAGTGCAGGATTTTAATGAACGCCTTCCTGAACTCGATATTAAAGGTGGTGTATATGATGGGATTTACAGCACTGTTCACGTAGCCCAGCCAAGTGAAAGCGTTGTACATCTCAGCGGGAACTTTGCATTTGGTGCAGTGGGTGTTCAAGATATGGGTGATGAAAAATGGCAGCCAACATATGATGAATACACCTGAGGAGATAGTAAGAGAGAAACAATGTAAGTGAGAGAGAAAACAAAGTCAAGCCCTTGCTGTATATTAGACCTGAATATGGGTTTGCAAACAAAAGTTGCTCTCAGAGCACAGAAATTATTACTGTTTCTTGCATCAGTTTGATTTTTTTTTTTCTTTTCCTTTTTGTATTATTCTACAACATGCTCACCTAGGCAACCAATTACATTTTGGAGACTTAGACAAAAATGTAGACCAGCTCAGTGGCAGAATGTCCTGTTGCTAATTAGAACCTAAATAACAATTTAGCTATCAGTTTCAAGCTGTGTTTCCCTAAGAGGTTTGATAAGAACTGCTTGATTCTAAAAGAACATGTAGTCACCATTATTTTTGCTTAATACTGAAATCATGATGACTCATCAAAACAATGTTATGCTTAAAGATCACTAAACCTCCTTAAATATAAAGTTTGACAAGATACCTTGTAGTCAAAGGTACATTGAATACTTGGATAAGTGAAGATAACTGATAAATATTTTTTTCAAATTCAATAGTGAAATTAGCAAATGTGCCATTCCACAATCTGAATTTTAAAATGCTGTCATAATTTAATAAACTTATGTAAAATGCAAGTTAAACAATATGATTGAAATAAGTAAACATGACTTATTTCAATCAAGCAAACAAATTTGCACTAAATTTAGTTTAATTAATAAAGAATTCTGCATTTTAATTAAATTAATCTGCTTTCACAGACACTTTTAATCTATTGGGTTTGCTATGTCACCACATCATGTCCAGGTAAATTTCTTCAAGAAGGCTTCCCAGAAGGTCTAGAAGGATGTTTAGGGACATTTTAAAACTTTTAGCCAAGTGCATTGTAAGGTCAGTCTGCTCTACTTCACACCAAAGGTGTTCAATCAGGTTGTGGTCAGGAATTTGTGAAGGCCAGTTAAGTCCAGTCCAAACTGGGACATCCATGTCTTTATGTACATTGTTTCAGACATGTTGTTACGGGAATGGGCCATCTCTAAACTGTTCCCTCAAAGTTGAACAACTAGCGATTTACATTTAAACTGTCCAAAATGTCAAGGTATGCTCCACAATATAACCTGCCCTGCACCAAAGTTCAGACAAGGGGCAACGCAACTACCAAACCCAATAAACTTGGCCAATGGATTACCAGACAGACAGCTATGATTTGTCCAATTTCTCCCTTGCCTAAAGGACACCTGGGTTTTCAAGGTCTGTAGATATCGGCTACTGAAAGTTTGCACTTCTGCTCATGCTCCTCTTTGCTCTCACTGAGGCTGTGTTCACACTGCAGCCTGAAGTGACCCAATTCCGATTTGATTGACATAATGCGACCTGTATCTGATCTTTTCATGACAGTGTGAACAGCATAGGTCGGATTCTTTTCGAATGCGACCCATATCCGATAGAATCCGATTCAAATGCGACCTAACGTACAGGTCTCATTCATCTGACCTGACCGTCACTGATTCTCGACAAATGTCACTGTTCTGCGTCCTGATACGCGCAAGCGGGAGAAAAACAACTAACATAATGAGGATCAAGTTGTTAAAATGCTGCTCTGGTCGGACTACAACTTCAAATATGTAAACTATGCTCCACCGTTAGCCTCCATGTTTACGTCTGCAAACACTGACCACTTCTTCTTTTTATGGCGGTTGGCAAAACACTAAGAAAGCTGACGTTATTGCGCCCTCTACTGTGCATGAGGGACACTTTCAGGTCATTTGCCCGTTCACACTGGAGGTCACTTACAGGTCGTATATATTTGGAAGTGTGACCGACCACAACAAAAAAATACAATTTCACAAAAAATTGGAATTAGGTTATTCCAGCTTCTGAGCAGGCAACAGACAGCTAAATTTCTGGAACTTAACAGTGTTATGTCTGAAAGATCATGAGCAGCAAGAAGTTGATTAGAAACATAAAAGCGTAATGTCTTCCAATCAAATAATGCACCGCTCTTTAGTGTGGAAGAGATTATTATGGGAAGAAGAATCAAAGTTAGCATCATGAGGTATTAAAAATGAAATAGGAGGGGGAATTTCCGACAAGGCTTGTCATTCAGGCTTACACAGTTGGGTAGTAAGACACCTGTGGAGCTGCATGCAGCACTGCAAGATGTGTTTTATCGCTTAGACAAGCCAAACTCTGTCTGTTATGGAACTTGGTGGTGTGAGAAATGCTGGCAGTGTTTCGTAAGCTCAACCATGCTAATTATGCTTAACACCAATAGAAAATTCTAAAGAGTGATTTGTTATGAAAAGTCTATGTAACTACAGAGTTGTACAAACTCACATATACAGTAAGACACTCTTGTTGCATCTAATCTTATTAACAACTGATCATGAAAGCAAGGCTGCTTAACATTAGATTCAATAACTTTAACAAAATTATTTATCAATAAAAGAGAAAGCTGTAAACAAGAGTTGTTTCCTCTAAAATGGACACGATTGTTATTAATTTGTGCTCATTGCTGAAAACTCTGATAGCTCTACACAAAAACTGAGAAATTTAGCCCAAAATAAACAAAAAAATAAAAGAAACATTAAGTAGATGAAGCGTACCGAGGACAATGGCTAACATCTGAGTGGCTTTCTTCTCTTTTTGTTGGGAGATCTTCCTCTTGCTCATGTTTTTGACAGAGGTTTGAGTCTTGCCATTAGGTAGCGCCTGTGTCTGGAAGGCTTTGGCTACAACTGGTGCTGGGTCAGCCAGGGCCTCCTTGGGCTCGCCGTTTTTTTCTGCTTTGTGGCCGTCCTCAGGGGGTGTGGGAGGTGTGGAGGTGGGGCTAGCATTGGCCTTGTTGGGCATTAGCTGCTGGTGACTAGTGGCCGGAGTGTCTCCAAGGGCATTGTGTGTCTGATGTCTTTGCCTCTGGCTGCTGCCGCTGTTGTTCAGCTCATCCAGCTCCAAGTCATCCCCGTCAGTGGCAGCTTCTTTGATGAAAATCTGAAGTTCAAGACAAGCAAAGCAGGATGTCATTTATCACTTGAAGAAAAGGGTAACATTAAAAATAATATATAAAAAATATATACTGCTTTATAGAAAGGTGTGGTGTCATGTCTTCATATTTTTCGTCCAAGAATCCAGCCTTCTCTGTCACAGTGTTAAATTAGCCTTGAGGAATATTTCATGGAGCTTTTTGGGGTCTCTGGCCCAGGGCCAGGGTAGTCAGCTAGTGCAAGCATAGCTTTAAAAAGGCATAATTAAGGGAAAAGTTTGGATTTCTAGAATTTATTTCTTCATATCTTGTTAAAAAAATATACTGTTTGAGATGATGATTTAAATATTAAGTCAAGTCAAGTTTATATGTATATCACATTTTATCAGAGAGGTACTTCAAAGTGCTTTACAGAATAAAAACAAAAGATAATAATCAAATATGTTGGCAACAGCAAAAAAAAAAAAAGAAACATTACATTTAGACAAATGATATCTAAATAATCATTATCAAATACTAGAATGAAGGCAAGAAGGAATCGATAACGTAGTTATTATGAATGGAAGGCAGCTCTAAAGCTTCCTTTGGGTTATTTTAAAAAGTTTTGTATAATAGTGAACATACTTTATCTGTGCCCTCTAGGTTTGCAAATGTCTGTTGACATAAATGACAATATTAAAACCAGATAATTGATGGGTAATGTTTGCAATGCACTGGAAGCTGTTAACACAATGTTGTCTTTATGTATAGTCAGTAGGTTCAGTGACAGGTATGCAAATTAAAAATTTAAACATGTTTCATACAACAGGCAGGCCTTTAGAAAGTAGAGTTGGATTTAAAAAAAAAGCTGACTAATTAGAAACGTATTGATGAATTGGTGGACTCTCGCAACAGCATTAATTGCAAATCTAGTGCTTTTTCAAAAAGAAGAAACTTGAACAGAAATGAGACTCAAACAATTTAAAAGTGACAGAAAAAGAGAAGATACCACTCTTTTCTTGTTGGCAGGTAAGCTTCCATTGGACTTCACAATCATGGTGCACAACCTTACATCTTCTGGATGAGTGCACTTGTCCTGCAACAGAAACAGCTGTGTGAGTCCAGGAGAGGTTACGATGTCAAAACCCCGACTAAAGGGGCTGTCTAAGAACAGACAGACAAATAATAGTGGATGTGAGGTCAAATATGATGAGATTTTGTAGTTTTTTGGGGGGTGAGTGGGAAATGGGGGTGTTGTTTCGCAACAATAGGATCTTTCAATTGATTTGGAAAAATCAAACTTCACAGAATAAGCTGTTTGATAAATGTTATTTTATCTAGAAATAAAGCATGTTATTTAACCTTTTATTATATCTTATATGCATATATATTATATATATTTGATTGGCATACCAGTATGAGGCTGCGCATAATGAGAATCTGATTAAAAGTTTGGTTCGAAACAAAAGTTCCTGCAAGTTTCTTCATGTTGAGAAAATCAATAGCCACTAAATGAAAAGGTCCTCTAAGGTACATTACATTTAATGCATTTTAATAACTAACCATGAAATGTAGCAGCTAATGCACATTTAACATCGCATCCTCATCTGCATAAAATACTATCAACTGTAGTACAACTATTGCTGAAAATTTAAGTTCGATGTAAAAAAAGAAAATCTATCTGGTTCCGCTTCAGGTTTTTTTTAAATATTTTGCTTTTTATTTTTTGTTTTATTTAACTAAATGCCAACTGTAGACACAGCCTGTTTTAAAACTGTCAGATGTAATTGAGCTGAAAAGATTATTGATTTGCAGAGGCATATAAATTTCAAAGACAGGATATTGTCTGTACCCGCATGTTTACATTAAATAATGTGCGGAGAAACTGTTATTTTAAAGTGGTAAAATATCACATAAAAATAAAGAGCTCTCGCGTAACAAAGAGGTAACTCATTTATATTGAATCAATAAAGCATCAATAAAGCTGCCAAGCTGTAAACAGGAGCCATAATTTTGAAGCTGCTCACCCTCAGTGAAGTTGCTACATCGGTGTCAGCAGGCTGACACACACGCCGCTTTGGCTTTGTGTTCACACGTTTTCTGCGCTTCCTCAGGACCACGTAAATTTGCACATAAACCAGCAGAGTAATGATAAAGGGTACGTAGAAGGACACAATGGAGGAGTACACCACGAAGGCAGGGTTGGCGATGACACAGAGAGACGCATCGCGGGTTGCTGTGGAGATAAGAGCAAGGTGAATGGAAAACTTCATGCTGCATGTTTTGAATAGAGGAAGACATATTTGCTTAAACTGGGGGTTGTTTTGGTTTTGAAAATCTAATCACTTTTTAAACACTTGCCTCTCTCACTGCAAAGATGCTACAGCTTAAAACTGTTGCAGCTTGGAGCTTAGTTGTTGCTCAAAGCAATGGACAGACCAAGCACATAGACAGATTGTTTCCCTAAATTTTCTCAGAAAACTGGACGTAGGTTTTAGGTTTGTATTGCATCGAGCTTGCTGCCACTGCTGAATTGCCAGTTTCACTGTTGTCCAGGGTTTTGCCAGCAAAATGGTTCCAAGAGTCCAGCATGTGTTAACAGAGTTACATAATTATCTATAGTTAGGATCCAGTTATGGATGTGAGAATAAAAGTGCTAAAGATTCTTCACTTTCAGACTTATTGTAAATAACTTAACGTTTAGCCTGGTGAAACAAAGGTTTGACTGTCTGCAACTAAATATTAACCAACCTGAAGGACCAAGGCTAACACGGCAAAAGGCGAATCTTGCAAGTAAAAGCTTGTTAAAAAATTGCATCAGTGTTTCTATAAATGGCTGCCCAGTTCTGACATTAGTTTGTAGAGTGAAAATGTTTATAGCTGAAGCCATGTAGAACTATTGCTGCCTCCGTAAAAGTAAGACAAATACACAAAATACATGACAGTGACCGTAGAGGAGATTTGTATTCAACTCCCTCTTACCTGTGTTATTGAGGCCAAACAGCAGGGGACATGATATAGCAAAGGAGAGAACCCAGACAACAGAGATCATTACGGTGACTCGTCTCCTGGAGCTGTAGCGCGTGTTGTACAGCATCGGCATTGCCACTGCTGTGTATCTAAGATCAAAGCAAAGTAAAAACAAAAACACCATATTATTGTGCAGCCAGACACCTTTTTACAGTACAACAACATTAGTAGCCTGTGGGGAAAGTTAGTTGTAGTCAGCTACTTTGCTGCAAAACAAAGTATGCATATGCACGACCACAACAAGCCCCCTTTTTTTCCTTTCTTATAGAAAAACAAAATGTTTGTACACACACTTACATGACCTTGCTCTTCCTCTTATCCTTTATTGTAAGTCCTCCAAGGTAAAACTGAAACTAAAGTTAAATTTCTTGTTTGTGCACGTAATCTGAAATTCTTTGTATTCATTATTTTATTATGTTCATCCTTCTGCTACCTGCTTATTTGTTTTATTTTTTCACTTGGTGGGATTTTTTTTGCCTGAAGCGCAGTAGAGAACATGAAGTCCACAAGTGGGTTAAACTTAAAATGTTGCCTGTCATTTGTGATCAGATCCTTTTGGATGTCGGACTGGCCCTTTGGAAACAGTCTTGTGCTGCAGGCTTCAGTTCACATCAGAATGAGAAACTGTAAAGCACAAATTTGTTTTTTCATGTTGGAAGAAAGACCTTATCATTTAACCTTGCCCCGTTATTTGACCTTATTAGTGCAATTGTTGTAAATATCAGGAAATGAACAGCATTTTAGTATGTGTCATTGATAGAGAGTCCTCATGCATAAAGTCAAGAAGCTTGGGCTTTTATGAGACTAAATACCATTGATATGATACATAAAATAAAAGGATGCTGTTACATAAAATAAATAAACATTTTCTACTTTCATAGATACACAATGAAATAAAAATGGAACAATATAACAATGTTTCATAGGTAATAACATTAGAAATTGAATAAAACTAAATAAAACCTTTTAAAATATATTCCTATTAATATGAAATAAATGGTTTTATTAATTAATTGCTTATACCATAAATTATACAGTAAGATAATAATACACATTTTAAGATTATGCCCACTTAGTAAAATGAAAGGAGAAATATAGCTTCAATATTACTTCTCAGCCAACAGGCCAGACCACATTCCATCTAAAGATGGTAAAAAATAGAGTCCAGTAAATGAATCTATTCATTTATCCAACAAATTCAGACCCATCATTTATTAACTCAAATATAAAAGAATATGAGTGCTTTAAAAGCATCAAAATCAGCTCCTTTCTGACAGCATGTGGGAGTTTATAAAAATGACAGGGTCTTCACTAATCCCATGCAGACATGCACCCATCTGGAACCCTGACACCTACAAAAAAATCAGATTAACTTCCCAAATTAGAGGTGTAAAGGATGTAACTTGAAATAATAGATTTTATCAAATTTAGCAAAAATAACTATATAACATGAGATTGACAAGAATACATTCTTACAATAGCAATGAATTAAATCTAGAATAAAAAAAATACATTTAGGCTCAATAAAGTTGGGTTGTTATTGCTAACACATGTATTATAGTTCCTTAATCTCTGATTTTTGGGAATTCTGTTTGGTTTTTAAAAGCTACTGAACCCTCTAGTAATACTAGAGGGTTCAGTAGTAATAATGTTATTTAAGCATTATTTAAATGCTTAAAGTGTGTATACACTTTGAGTGTGTATACAATTCAAAAAGAAAAACACATTTATAAATTAACTTGTACTGAACTTTTGCTTCTGAAAGTTCAGTATTAAGTCATAAATTTGTCCTATCTATATTGTAGCAACAGAAAAACGGATGAAAACACCACTAAAAAAATAATTAGTCTTATTATGAATCATACTTTCTGTGTGTGTGTCCTCTTATCGCCTCCTATATTAAGACAGTTTCATCTTCTGTTTTTAAATAAGTGACTGGTCATTGTTAGAAAGCAAAGACTCAATTCCCCACTAATGTCCTCATCCTTTTTATGATTGCATTCACAGAAGATTTAGCAGCAAACAGTGTTTCGTGGCAACACGTCTCATTGCTTCCCAGAGCCGCTAAACTGATAAAAGCACACCTATTTATCCTGAGCTATTATCTGGGCTTTCACAAATCAGTCTCATATGGGTGGAAACAGAAATATACTGAAGGAAGGAGAGGAAACTTTAGATCAACTCACACTCATCCCTCTTCTTCTTCTGTATGCAGCAAGCTTACGCAGTTCAGTGGAATACCGTCAGCATGTAAATGCTGAAGCCATTGTCCTCTTGCATGTTTGGAACACTAGCTTACAATATGCACAAATAGGAATCAACCATGATATTATTCAGATCAACTAGATCTTCCTCCAAATGCGGGAGTCATCCTTCATTCTTATTCACTGCTTTCAATAAGAGCCGGAATAGTCTCCATGTGTGACCATGCAAGACTGTTATTTGCCATGTGAACTCCAACATGCAGCCAAGCAGAAAATAATGTAAAATTAAGCAGGGCAGAAATCTATAAAAAGAAAATATGGGGGATGTCTTGCACTTGGAATTGTAATACATATTCTGGAAGTTAACTTAACAAAATGACAACGCAGATGTATTCCTAAAAAGTCCATCTTGAAACGAGCAGGCTCCCGCTGCTTGTAATCTGCTTTAATTTACTGGCACTATTTAATTAAATTGGATAATTTGCAACAACACATCGGGTATTGTTGGTGAACAGAATTTAAGGACTGCACACACTCCGTTTTTTAATGGCTCTGAGGATGTTATTTCAGACAACCATTATATTAAAACACATCCAGCCAAAGATGCTTAACAACTGCAACTGCTAATTTTTCAGAGACAATAAGTCTGCAAGTCGAGACAAAGCCATGGCAACTATCGCTACTCTCTCAGCAGCTAGACGAGCCTTTATCAATCAGTTTGAATCTAGTTCAGAAAATAAAATGGCCATGTTGGTACATGGAGTAATATTTCCCTGTTTCAGCATAGAAAATCAAAAAAGGACAAAAGAATCCTCCCACTTACATCACAATATGTTTCAGTTATGTCCTCAGAAACCCCTGACTTGGATCTAAATATCCTACATCGCAGTAGAAAATTTGGCAAGTGGCAAAATTACTCTGGCAAAGAACCAAAACTGAGACCAAGATCTTTAGTCCAAAATCTCAGAAGAGCTCAAACGCTCTGAGGTACAAAACCTTGCTTTTCTTTTCACTTGTACTGACAAGGTTAGGACTTATGTTACCCAAGGTAGAAAATGTACTTTAAGAACTGCTATAATCGGTATTGTTCAAGCGCTAAATTTAATTCACCCAGGCTAAAATCAGTTAGTTAATATTCACAGTTGAACATCTAAATGGAAATCAGGTTTACAAACTACCTCCATGTCTACAGGGGTATGAAATCCAGCACCTTGACATGCTGCTTATGCAAATATTTGTGAAAGAATGGATCACTCTCCAGAGCTCAGTGAATTTCTACATGGCGCTGTGGTGAGTTTCCTCCTGTGCAACAAATCCAGTTGTTCAATCTTCTCACAACTAAATTTGTGTTAGTTTTAGTGGCATTACAACAAAGGGGAAGAGATTTGGAACAGCAGCAACCTAACCACAAATTGGCGTGCCACCATATTTCTTACTTCAAAGAGCACACTTTTTATTTTAGTACTATTATATTTTAGATTTAAACTTGGGATTTTGCTGGGCACCTTGAGCTTGATATTCTTCACTATATTATTTTTTCCCTGTATTCCAATTTTCTATTACTTTTCTCTATTATGCCTCTCCGAAGTAATGTTTGCCTGATCTCCTTTGTTTTCATCATGTAAAGCATTTTGAATTACCCTGTTGAGGAAATGTGCTGCACAAATAAACCTGTCTTAGCTTCATCACCCAAAAGCAGAAAATCTACATCTTTAGCAGAAAGAACTGCTAGGAAACATTGGTCTCAGTGTAATTAATCTATATCATGTTTGAATTGCTAAACGAGGTTACTGCTATAAATCATTTTTTTAATAAACCATGACTGTAATGTGAGTTCCACCTTTGTGATCTTCCCACTACTTTGTATATTTCCTAAATATTTTAGTAGTTCTCTGAAGGATGTCAACCTACCGCTAAAACTGAGAACGAGTCTTAATCTTACACACATCTCTGCTATTTCTTCACTCCTGCCATCCACAAAAAAACCCCACTGAGACCATATCTGATCCCCGACAGCTTAGAATAAATGAATCAAAAATCAGCACAACGGGAGAAAATGATTATATTATTAAATTACTTTTCTTCTACTTGAAGGGAAAAAGAATATTTAATGTAATTTATTAATCACTAGAAATTCATCATTATATTTCTGATGCTCTTTCTTACACAAAATTGGTTGTGTCAACCCGGTTTTGAGCTATCTTGAGCCACTATCTCAGGAGAATTGCCAGCAACAATCTATAGTTGAGAGTTTCCCTTACTTTGTCTAATTAAAATAAAAAGTGGGGAGGGGAGACACATTTTTAGCATCCACTCAGGTCTTAATCTGAGTTTCTGGATGAATTCTCAGATTTTAAGAATTAAAAACCATGATGCAGGTGATGCTTTACTGGGGCTGAAGGAAGTTTGTTCTATGCTTTATAAGGAGAAGAATCAAAATACTCCCTCGGTGATACAATTTCAATGTGCCCACAATGAATAATAATAAAAGTTTGAGTAGTTTAAGATGATTAGTTGAATAATATTAATAAAGAGGATAGGTGGTATATCATGCTACCAATAATGACTGATATGACCATCTGAAGCCACTGTAAGGGAACACTGTAGTTATTTTTGACCAGGCTACGTCCTTTAACATGCAAATAAAGCAAGTTTCTAGGACGTCCTTCTTTCACCTGCCCAACAGTGTCCACATTTAGAAAATCGCTGTCTCAGATCGTTCCTGAAGAAAATAGTCCATGCTGTTTGCAAATTTCACAATGAAGAATTATATTAAGTCTAATATAATCAATAAGGAGGTTTTCTTAGTTTTATTGACATACTGTGATTTCATTTAGATTAGAATGTCATACTAAAAGCACCTTTTGAAAATAATAACCCTTGAGATTGCTATTACACATACTTATTAATAAAATATGCTTAAGATCTAGTATTAAACATACTTTGCTTGCTTAACTGCAGTAAGCCCACATTTATATTTTAAATATGTTTTTTTTAATAGTCTAATGTAATATTGTAATTTTAAATGTCCCGTTTTCATTACATTTAAGTGGAAAATTATCATAATTAACATATATATGGGTTTCCAACATCCATTTGTGTGTAATTAATCTATACAATGTGTTTCATTTAGTGATGAAGTTCCTGAACTAAACAGGCTTTTCAGTAATATTCTAATTTACTTAATGAGTCTGTATGATGGCTTCAAAGTATTAAGCTATTTTATGCTATATAATGTTTTTAATCTGTATCCCTACAGTAGAATTCAGCAAAATGAAAAATACATTAACTTTCATTTAGTCTCTTTTTCTTAGATTTTGAACATGTAAAAGAGTTGTACGCTCTGGGATTAGGTAATTAGAAATCACAGAATGTGTACTGATGCAATTGTTGATGCAACTGGCATGAAACAGTTGAACAGGACCAGACTATTTAATGACTGAATTTTTTAAGACCGTCTGGCTAAAGCTCTGCCAAGTAGAAATAGTGTAAATTTAGTACAAAATTACACTAAATCGTGCCAGCTGTTCACACCCTACCACACTTACCTTTTGTTTATTACAAACAATTATTGATCAACCGCATAAAAGAGATTTTCAAAATCTAATTTTAAAGCAGCTCCAGTCAAACACAACATGGTTTGTTGTGTGAAATATAGCATTGACAAATTCCAAATCGGTGAAAACACATAACTGCAATGAACACAGCATCATCTAAGAAAAAAACAATGAACAGGATTAAATGGAGGAGAGAAGAAATTGGCTTTAAATGGTCTGACCAGCTCTAGTTTAAAAGGGAAGGCAGTTCCTCAGATTAAAGGCCACCACATAAACGATTTTTTCACCTATACCTTTCAGCCTGAATCCACAAGGATCAAATAGAAATAGATTTTTCACCCACTGTGTTCTGGTTAGAATGTGGGACTTTGAAAGTTCAGTCATGTAAAGAGCTGCCCTTGAATTAAAAGTCTTTTCAAATCAAGCAATGAAATCTTAAACACTACTATAAAATGGACAGTTTACTGAACCAGTGAATTAATGCATCTGAAATTCAAAGTCTGAAAAATTGTTAGCCTTGTGTTAGTGCTGGTGTTGTGGTAGCTTTGACTTGGCTTGGCATTTTATAGCCTGTATTGTTCTGCTGTGTTTTGTTTGTTGGCTGGGTAGATTTAAAGTGACCCGGATTTTAGATTAAGGTTTTTTTTGTTTGTTTGTTTGGCTTTTATTTGTTATGCAGCCTATAGGCATAAATTCAAGCTGTGAGACTCTCTTCAGCCTACAGGCATCATCAGTTACCACGCCTCAGCCAAACAGCACCAGATTGTTGCTCCGCTTCAACCAATCACCACTCAAGAGCTCCTTCAAAAGGCCAAACATCCATGGATCCACCTGCTTCGACCCACCTCCTCCCTCCACCCTCATCCTCCCAGGCATCTTCCAGACTACCTCCAGGCTCCTTCCTCTCCAGGCTCCACTCCACCACCAGTGTCAGATTTTATTTTATAAGCCATAGATTACAGCTCTGCTTGTAAAAAAAACCTAAATTTTAAAATTATGATCTATGTTTTAGTCAGTGTCTTGTTTTCTAAAGCACCTGGTGTGGTTTAGAAAACATTATGGTTTAGGTTTTGATAGTTGTGATTGGCTGACAATGTTTCAAACTGAAAAACAGCTGAACTAAAAATCGTTTATTAATTTTTTTTTTCTTTTCCGAAGTTTGAACTCCTTCACATGATTTTATCTACAATATAAGATATTTTTTTGTAAAAAAATGCTTTTAAATTTACTGATAGATACTCTGTGATACCTGACATCTTCACTGGCTCTCTTCATAGTTGAACAAGCTTCTTTTTTTTTTTTTTAAAAAAAGGTCTTTTCATGTTATATCTGTAGGACATCTGGTGGTCCCTAATTAAAAATAAATCTTTCATTTTCAGCCTGTGTGCAGAGTGAAATTCATGTCTGAAAAGACCATTTACTCTGTAAATAGACACAACGGCCTGGCGAGTCATGCACTGAGAGGTAGGGATTTATTTTTTTATTATTCAGAAGCTAAATATTTCCATTGATTTCCATGTTGCAATCATGAGTGACCACACTTGGCAAATCTACAACATCAGACTTACCGATCAATGCTGATGGCACATAGATTGAGGATGCTCGCTGTACACATCATCACATCAAGGGTGACAAATATGTCACAGTGGATCTTGCTGAAGCGCCACTCTCCCACTACCTAGTGAAAAAAGACATGAAGCATTTGCAGTTTACGGAATGTCAGCAAAATACATCTACACAAATCTCTAACACCAATATTATAATCTCTTTATCTTAAAAAAAAAAGAAGCAATTGTTAAGCATTCGTACATATTTTGATGTATTATTTCCTCCCTGGTAAGTGAAAAAGGACCAAAATCAAGTATTGGTGAACAGTTAACATTTTGGATTTTTACTTCTGCTGAAGTACAACCCAAGCATAGTTTCCTGAAAAAGCAAAAAAGTCAAAAAAGGGGAGAATTATAAAGGAGGGTTGATTAAAGTAAAGCCTTTGGCCCCTTGAGATAATTTTTGTGAGGACAATTCCAGAGTCTTAGAGTATTTCAAGTCACTATCAAAATCATCTAATTTTGAAACAAGTTTCTTTTATCTTTGCCACTCCCAAGAACATAAAACTGTACAATTTTTATTTTTGGACCTTAATAACATCCTCAACTTCTACATGTTCATAAACACATTGAAAACATGCTGAAGGGATCAGTTTTTACAAAGTATGCACTGAGCTGAATATTTTGTCCCTGACAATATGGTGGATCAATAAAGAACAGGTTTCCAATCAAATCCAGCTTTATGTACAAAGCATTTTAATTTACCAGAGGACCGAGGTATTGTACAGCACACACAAAAAATCATTTTAAAACATTGTAATCACAAGGTAACATAAAAACCTGTGCAGTTATTTAAAATAGTGTATCCTGATCCAAGGAATGTGCAATGGAGTAGGATTATTTTTGTTTTTAACTCTGCAAAGGTAGAGTCTAATCTGATTTTTCAGAGTTGACTCATCAATCTTATGAGTCAACTCTGATTTTTATTTTTTTAATGTGAACTTCCAGATATTTATAAGAATCCACTATTTCAATGTCGACTCCCTGGAAGTTCACTGGTGTCGGTGGGTCTGTGCCGTCAGACATCCACCACTTCTTGCTTTCTCCTCCATTGATCAGGAGGTGGTTCTGCTGGCACCAGTCCACTAAGTCCTTACAACTGATGATGCCAAGTATGACAGTGTAACACGAAAATCAAGGTGCCAGACAATGAGCACCTTCAGAAGAAAATGAGCCATTTCTTCCTGCTTTTGGAGCGGTCTCCGGTCCACGTTCACCTGCACTCGAACCGCGTCAAAGTTCACTACAACTGCACCGAGACCTCGGTTTTTTGGCGGACCAGAGTTTGCATTTTTGGTCAGCATCAGAGTTTGATTGCCCATCCACAACTCCCCCCGTCCCAAAAAAAGACTTTCTATGCAAATGAACCAGTTTGATTAAAGCAGACTAAACAGGGCTTGTGTGAATGCACCTTAAAAAATCTCTTGATGGGATCCAATCAAGAGATTGCTTTTCAGAAAATGCTTGTCATTTTCTGAAAAGCAAACTGATAATTTGTAATGTAATGTTTATAACAAACAGATTTATTTCAAACATCGGCTTGTCGTAATAGGCTTTAAAGAACTCCCTTGTAACAAATTCTTGCATATATTAAATGCTCGTGAGCTAAAAATCCTACAACATACATTACAGTTTGTATAGGCTTCTCTCATGAACAACATTGCAATCTATTTATATCTATACCAGAGTTGGTCGCCATGGTTTGGTCAAATGATGAAACCAACATCACCGGTGATGCGCTGACAGCTCGGATTACGCCCACCCCAGCTGGCACAAAATCCTACCTGCTTCCTCCCACAGCTGTGTAAAGGGTAAGGGGGATGTAAGTGTCACGGGGCACCTCCTGCCTCTCTGTTGAAAATTAATCTTTGTCTCAGTGATCTGTTTTCAGAAAATTAAGATCCATCATTTAAAAGCTGTATGTTGATGCGGGTGGGATTAGACTATGGAGAACCATCTAACCAAGCCATGACTGCCTCACATCTCAAAGGCTCTTTTACGCTCTAACATTACACAAACCGTTTGCACTTGACATTTGCCTCCTCTGCATCTCAAAACAATTATAATGCCCTCTGCATTGACTGAGAGTGTGCACTTTTCTGTCGTCACCTGGTTTCCTACTCTGGAACAGCAGTAAGCAGATATATCAGGATACACTTTTCTCAAAACCCCTTCAACGCAGCTGTTTAATCTTGAATTCTCAGCCGCCTTAGAGCACAAAACAATATGGATATTTAAAGTAGAATAAGTTCAGAAGAGCATACAGCACATGGTTTAGAAAGGTAAATTAAGTGGCATTTTACAACCTAATTGCTCAAAAAAAGGAAACTAAAATGGCAGACATTGATGTTGCATTTGCAGGGAAACATATTTTGTGATAAGTAGAAATTGTTCTAAGTTTACCAGTCTTCATTTAATTTTATTAGATAAAGATGGTTGGCAAGTTGTCAGTGTCTTCAGGATTACCTGATATTGAAAATGTAAGTAAATAAAAAACAATGTTAGCATATCTGATTATGGATGATGGTAAAATACCAGCACTGCACAGGTAAAAAGGCGTTCCCTGCTACATAATAGGGAGGCTAGCAGGGCAAAAATTTCATCATAGATATTTGTCAGTAAATTAAATGTCAACTGTGTTTTTAGGCATGCCAGCTCCAATAAAGCTGACAACTGATGTTTAATCTCTACAAAGTGCCTTGCTTTGATAAATAAAATTGAACAATCTAAAGCAAATTGAAAGGTAAATCCTCATGCAAACCCATTGAGAAAATTATATTCAAATAATGAGCTATCCAACAATGTTATGTAAATATTTCATCTGAGAGAAAAGTCATAAAGTGAGGTCTAAAACTTAAAAAATGTTTAAAGATCACGAGGATCGTTTATAAATGATGTCAGTCCATGTTGAAGCAGGATAAAAGAAATAACTCCCCCATAAAGGTGTGCATGTCAATTTCTTAAGAAATCGGCAGAGGCAGCACATACCTGACATAAAGTGTGTTCTACAAACCCATGCATATAGATATTTTGGATAAATTATGGATGTTTTTAATCTAAGCATCACATCATTTATGGTGATGGGTAGAACTGTGAAAAAACTGAAGAGCATTTTGCTGTTTTTTCCAATCGTTTTTACTAAACTGCCTACAGTGTATAGTCACTAGCGACTTGTTTTGCTACACAAAAAATGGCAGCTTGCATTTGCTCACTGGAAGTACTGTATGTCATGGCAATTTTGACTATTAATAAATTTTAAAATTTTAATCTCAGACTACAGAAGCCTAATTTTGTTAACCATTCTTCAAAATGCACACACATCTTCATCAGGGTGTCAATAAACATGGAGAATACTGTAAATGAATTTGACCACTGGAAAACCAAAATTAGACATCTCCTAAGTTCACAAAAAATAATCTTTTTTCAATTTTAAATACATTAGCACATCTTACCTAAAAGTTATTTATTTCTCTCAGTTTTTTGTATTTATTGTCTGATCATTCAAAAAAAGATAAAAGAAAGTTAAATTTTTTTATTTAGTCACCCTGAGGATTAGTAATGTTTGTGCCCTGCTAGTTACTTCGATGTCATTGGTAGTATAAAAGATTTTACCCTCTCCAGTAGAGTATAAGTTTACTAATTAGGTATTGTGAATTCAGACTGACATTAGCAGTGCACTTTTTCTTTGTAAATGTTTGTCCAACTGCTTGTTCAGCTAGCCAGCTGGCAGAAAGAGACATGTAAATGAGACTTTAAAAGGAAATCTATTCAAAGTCGTCAGTACTTGTGATGTACGGCAGGCTGCTTTTAAGCAAACAGTCACTGTAGTTCTCTGTCTTTGAACACTAATTTCAAAACATTATTCAAATATGCATGAAGGAAGGAAATTATATATATCGAGAGTTCTTCTTTACTTTAGAATGTACTTTAGAAACTGGTGGATAAAGATGGTGTTTCTCTCTTATATAAAAATTGCTTGCTAGGCTCTAAAGCCAGAAAAACTGTTTTGGGTTCGAATTAAGCTTTAGATGTTACAGTCCACTGCACATCCACACCGTTTGTTGTCCACTTAAAACTCTGCCTGTCGACTTCATATCGCATTTTGCCACACAAAACTAGGCTTTTACAGGCTTTTCTAGGATTTAAGGATCGTAAACTTCCATGTTAAAAAAAAAATAAAAAATCCTGCTTGCATTCAGACGTGTCTCTTGTAATACAATAGCTTCATAAGGCATACCTTTTGATCTATGGGGAAAAGTAAGAACTTTCTTGTTTTACAACATAATGCCTGTGAGAAAAATTAGGCAGCGTGCCAAATCCAGCTCTTCTGTTTCCCTCACACTACAAACCACATCTGGGATTACAACCTTTGCACAAACACTTGTGAGAGAGGACAGAAAAGTGTAATCTCCTGCTTTCACATTAACAACGAACAATGTGAATTCAGACACAATACCATTTGCGGCATAGAGGAAAAAGAAAACAAAACAAAAAATATAGAACATAAGTAAGAACTGGTTGTTTTGCTGTCTCCTACTAAGATCTGGTCATTTTCTCAGATGTAAATAGGGAAGTTTGCTGTTGGTATCTAAGGTAATTCATGACATGGTCACTTAAGGGTTATAGCTATTGCTGTCAGAATCCATGATTGATATGCAATTAGAATTTCAATTTGCAATTGGGAGGTGGTTGATAGAGCAGATTGATGGCTCTGGATATAAACACATCCTGCTGTTATGTTCATGAATAATACAGCAATAAAAAAATATGTTTAGAGTGTTTTGTTACAATGCTGTAATCACTAGTGCAAAGAACGCTCATATAAGATTTAGGGGAAGTTATTCTAAAATCATTTGTCATTCATTATCCCATTTGATTTAAAAGTGTAAACATACAAATGTACCTACCGTATTTTCCACATTATAAGGCGCACCTAAAAGCCTTCAATTTTCTCAAAAGCCACGGTGTGCCTTATATATGGACCACTTTTTAAAGTGTTTTAAATGTAGTAATTTATTTCAGCCGCTGGGTGGCTTTCCGTTCATATTTGCTACATCTCGTTCATGGATCTGAGTATTGAGTGGTGCGGCTCTCAAGGCAGACTTCGTTTATTACTTTGTTCTATTGTGTGCGTCCATTGAATGTAAGTAATACTGTTGTTGGTTTAGTTCGGTTTTATAAATGTCTAAGAGCTGCATTT
>CAEFZY010031161.1:0-11813 GCA_903066815.1 Brachyrhaphis roseni
CCAACCTGCCTCCCCCTCGACAAAGGCTTCTTTCCCCCCCCCCTCTTCCCCTGTCCCCCCACCCCCCCCCCCCCCCCCCCCCCCCCCCCCCCCACTTGACACATCCAGCAAGCAAAGCCAGAACAAACATGCCAAACAGAGCTAACAGTATTTACAGAATTGAGCGAACTGTAATAGTTGTCTCTCGGTGAAAAAGTATTTTTCATCGTTGAAATGTTTCACATTTGTCACATAGCAGCCACGAACAATAATGTGCCGTGGTGGGATTTCATATGGTTGACCAACACAAAGCAATGAATAACTGTAAATCCATTGTCAACCATTCTTTTGTAGCTCTGGTTGTAAGTTTGGGTTCTTCGCGCTGCAGGAAGGAGAGCCTGCACCCGGTTAAAAGTGGCTCAGGCTCTTCCTGCATTTAGCTCCATCCATTTTTCTATTAAGTCTGACGACCGGCTTCTCTGTATCTCCTTAATGTGATATTAGAGATAAAAAAAAAAAACTATCAAGATGCCTCGATAAATGATGAGTGAGACCATAACGTCTTTCTGATCAAATTTGGAGAGCCATATCGCACAATGCCTAATTCTGGGGGAGAGTCTCGAAAAGACATTTTATAGTTTCATAGAAATACGAGATTGACCTCACAATACAAAGCTGCACAGTTCTTAGTGCGCTGTTGACTCAAAACGTTAAAAACTAGCATCACGTTTCAGTCGCAAGTTGCAAATATATGTTCAGTGTTGATAAGAAAAAGGAGTCGGAGGTCAAGAAGGTGCCGTCACAAGTGGTGTGCACAGGGTGGGGAGCAGAGGTAGTTTTCTAACACACAAGGCACTTAACATGGAGGCCAAAAAAAGAAAATATATATTTTTTTCATTTTGCTCTGCTCAGAGCTTCTTCTTCTACAGGATTTCTTGCACACTTGAAATTGGGGTCCTCGTGGCTTTGCCCCTATAGACCAGATCAATAGAGTGGATAAGTAAATATTATGTTGTCCACTAGTTCATCCACTTCAGCTGTGAATCTTTGCAGCTTCTGTTGCTATGTGCCTCTTGGCTGCTTCTGTGATTAATCCTCCCACCGCTGACCTCCACTTTTAACTTCTCCACAACTTTATCTTGGACGTGTCTGCCTGCCGTGTTTCTCTGTTTTCATAACGCTGTGTGTTCGCTAATGCTCTCTTTAACAGACCTCAGAGGGCTTCACAGAATAGGCGGATTCATGCTGAGATTAAACTAAACAAAGGAAGACGGATGATGATGATAATCAGATGAAGGCAGCTGGTTTCGACAGATTTCACTGGGTGATGTCGGAGGTTGAAAAGAGATTCATGCCACGCTTTATTTTTTACGTTCAAATCCCTGGAAAACCAGGCAATAGATAAAAACTAAAAATCACAATTTCTTATGTGTTTGATTGGCCACAAAAAATCAACAAAAATATTTAGAAGTTTGTGGGTGTGTGACAAATATCAAAGCATTTAAATATTTTTAAACTGTATTTGAACTTAATATTTGCATAAGTAAGTAAAATATACTTCTAAATAGTTATTACCTCATTTCCATATGAAATACAAGAAAATAGTGTTTTTAACAAACCAAAACAAGGATTTAAAAAAATTTACAATTTTAACCAACATGTCAGCGAGTTCTTGTAATAACCTTTTTGTGGTTGATATTGCCGGGAAAACTGTTGACCAATGACAGCGCGTCTCTGAGAAGCATTGTGAAAGTGACCTTTGTGAGTACGTGCTGTAAAATGTTTAGTCGGTAAATGTGGTCAGACAACAAACAGAAAGAATGCATATCGTTTCAAACATACTGAAGCCATTATAGGGTCTGTGAACTGAGTTCCAGGAAGGGAAACAAAGCAGAAAAAACGAATCCCATATTACTAATGCTGACCCCCAAAACAGAAATATATGGGAACCACATCATAAACCACACTGTGAAAGAGATACGGCTGTGAGCCTGGAGAGAAACGTCAGACCGTTTCCAGCAGCGTGGGAAGTGCAGGAAGTTCACCTGTTTTTCCCATCTTTTTGCTTCATATTTACGTCTCAAGAGGTTCTGAAAAAAGCTCAGGGATGCTGGTTACTTTGGTGATGCTGCTTTGAAACTGGAAGCAGTTCGGATGTAGAGATCTCTTTGGATCTGTTTCGACCTCAGGGTTTGTATCGTTGCAAGCTTTACAAGTTTATATTCCAGATAAAGTTACTAAAGCAGGCGCATGTGGGCAACAGATAACTGGCAAATGTTTGTACTAAACCACTGCTGGAAATACTCCGAAGTGTCACCTGCAGACAAGAAGCAGAAATTGCTGTAGAAAAAACAAACCATGCCATTTATAAAACAAGTTGCCATGATGATGTTACGACACGAGCGAAGTGTTTTCCCATTTACAGATGTCTTCCCTCTTTAGTCCCGTTTTGGATTTTTTTATTTAATTTGTTTGGTTTTTGTTCCCCTCAAATGTTTCAGACATTTAAACACATCTTATTGTCAGACAAAGGAAACCTGAAGAAATACAAATACAAAAGGCAGTTGATCAAATTATGATTTTATTTATTAAAAGGAAAACGTGATGCAGGCTTCCTGAAGTGATGGATAATGAGGACGGTCACTGTGTGCTCTCTTCTTCTCTTCTCCATTGGTGCAGCGTCTTAATTGTTATATTTAATGCTGCAGACGATTTTCTTTGCATTCTGTTTTTGTAAAAGCAACTCAAGCTTTCTTTTCTCCTCCACTACTTTTTCCAAGAATAGAGGGCTACATTTTCAATACTGGTTATCCCATCACACACCAATGCCTTGTCAACCATTAGAGCTGCAAAAGGTTCTATTTAGCTTGTTTTCTCAAAAATAAGCAACAGCTGCTTCTCTAGAAGAAATCGAAATTCCTCGTCAAACCCAAGGAAATCAATTCTAGGATTAAGGTGCTATAAACACCCTGCAGACACCAGTTGTGTGAATGCACACTGCTTGAGGTGTCCACTTACAAAAGGTCTGATATTTAATTAAACTCTGGTTGAATGTGACGTTTTTTGGGGGGTATTTTTGGATTATGTGTGTAACCGGATCTGATCTGCGTTGTGCTGGTTAGTGATCAAGCCGTGACTTTAAAAAGGATGGTTTAATCTGACAAACGTGAGAAAGAACAGCGTTACAGCCTGCCCGCTCCGAGTTCTACATAAACAAAAGTACATAACAGAAATTAACTTAATAAATCTATAAATAAATCGGATGTATTTAAATGAAAAATGAACAACACACACCTCTCCCACAGGACAACAAGACAAAAGGGGAGGGTCTAAGGGGCACAAACAATTTAAAGACAAAACCAAAGAAGAAGAAATAAAAAGGAGGGGCCTCCACTCTCAAAGTAACACAGTCAAAACAACTCTCAGTCAGGTAAGGAACAATACAAATAATAACAAAAAAAAGAACATTTTGTGTAATTATAACAAAAGAGACATACAACCAGGTTACATTTGCAAAGTCCTCTTTCACTATCGCTAATTTAGCGGTGTCTAGGCGGCGCGCTTGCTCTAAAACCGGTGGACCGACTGTAGGTATACAATGTTCCACCCCATGCTTTGCAACAGCAGCAGAACATGTGGGAACCGTTAAAGATGGGAACTCTGCTAACAGACGTTGATACTCATCACCTGTCGCAAGCATATTGGCGAGGGGTCGATGGCCGGGATCGCCAAGTTTCAAAAGACACAGCATCTATTAAGCAGTTATTAGCAACATGTACTAATAACCTAAAAGCACACAAAAAATCTGCACCCAAAATAGGTAAAGACACAGAAGCTATTACAAAGTCCCACTGAAACTGATGTCCTTTGAAACACAGTTACCGACCTCGATCCAAAAGTGTGAATCGGGGTGCCGTTAGCCGCGTCCAGCGGCGGTCCCTTACTTTCGCACAAAACGTCCGCTGCCGAAACTGGCAAGACGCTCCACTGTGCACCCGAGTCCACCAGGAAACGCCATCCAGAGACCTCATCCATGATGAAAAGAAGCAGTGGTTGGAGTAACAGCCACCTGGCAAGAAACTGGGTCCGAAACCACAGCTGATGGAGAAGCAGCGGCAGCATCTGGTGAGTTCTTGTTAAAAAAAAACATGTTCAGATGTTTGCAGATGTTCAGTGTCACCAATGTGGAAGTCAGCAGAAAAAGACAAAAATATAATTTGAGTCTTGTTTTATTCTCTAGGTCTTCCAACCCAAACCAGAAGTAGAATGTAGGACAACCGTTGGTGTCTTCTTACCTCACCTTCTCCCCTTCACAATAAAAGTATACATTCGGGTGTGAAATATATATGTTGTATACGGTACACACAAGTATTAAAATTTTTGAGAACATGACCATGAAATCCTGCTTTCAGCCTGAAAATGTGTGCTCTCGAATTATGGCAGAAAAATTCCCCTGTAGTCTGGACTGACTGAACACCTTTAAGTAACAGTGCTGCCAGTAAGTGTCTTAAACTAATGTTGTTCTTTGCACTTCTCTGTGGTTGCTGGGTGTTGCGACACACTTCCTGTTTGTGTGACAGGAAGCACAGTTTTAAATACTTGCAGAAGATTTGACTTTTTCAGATTCTGCAAAGTGCCTGAATAACGATCAACACACAGGTAAGACACAAGTACTACCTGTCAGTATACAAGACTGCCTGGGCTGCTTGCTAGCTGTTCTAACAATGTGATAAAGTGAATTTGGTGGTGTGATTTGCAGTATCTTGGAGGAAAGTGACACCGACTGAATTTCCTGTTTGAGCTGGGGTTTTTGTTGCAGTCGTCATTTGTCTTAATGTTTCCCATGGCTGATATACTCGCATTGAATCATTTTTGCAGAAGCTATGCTAACTCACATATTGAAAGATTAAATTGTATTCTCTACAAAGCACCAGATATCACAAAAAGATTTCACAAGGTATTCTAATTTAAATTTAGTCAAATTTATTCCAAAATGGCGCATTTCGATACACTCGATCTCATGCACAGAAACAGGAGACTCAACTGCTTGATTGAGACACCATGGAATTCTTTAATGGTACTTACTCAGGTAGCTGTTCCAAAATATATGGTCTGAAATCTGTAAGGCAAAAAACAACGTCCAAAATTTTTTTATAACGTACTGTACCCTAGTAGGGGAAAATGATCTACACAAAGAGAAGGCCGGCAGACAGCAGGTCTCACATCCATTCTGGACTGGCAAGGGTTGCTTAGGAGCTTTTTGCTGGAGTCCTAACTCAGAGTGGGATCCAGAATATTGATAGTAAAACTAAAAGTCTTTCCTCTTCTCATCATCATGCTCACTGTGGTGCTGAGACATGCAGGTGGAACTGCAAAATGGATGGCAGAGGAGGACCTAAGGGAGAGGGAATGTGTGGTGACAATAAGGAGTTCTTCGAAATAGGAGCGAGTGAGGTTATGGACAGACTACACTTATAAAGTCTTGAAGGTAAAAAAAAAAAAACTGCCCAAAATAGGAAATAAGTTTATAGAAATCAGAGACAGCAACAGCATCTGGTACCAAGCAGAAATCTTGTTAGATGTTGTATAATAATTATAAATAAAGTCAGCTGGTCACAATTTCTTATGTCAAAAGACATTAAAATTGTGAACTTTAGCTGACTTTGAGACATCTGCAAGGCATTACATGCCTGCTCATACACACAGACTCACGCACACATAGAATGGAAGAGGAGGAAAACAGCTAGCTGGTGATCGCCTGTGAAATTAATAATATTACATAAAATATTTAGAGCACTTTTTTGGACACTCAAGGCGATGTGATTGTAGTAGTTACTTCATATATAGGTCAACTATAGCACAACAGAATAAAATAGGACACCCACCACAGTGAAGTTAGGGCAGCACATACCAAAATGGCAATGTTGTTGGGTTTGTTGCTGAACAGCAACCAAACTTAGAGGTGGTGGATTGATCCAAAATATTGAAAATATTCATACCAAGTCAATATCAAATCGATATAAAGAATAGACTTTAAAATACTGAATAGAATTTAAAATCATTGAACAACTTAGCACCACAATACATTAAAGATCTGCTGCTGTTGTATCAACCTTTCAGACCTCTCACATCTTCTGGTTCTGGTTCTGCTTTGCATCTAGAACCAGAACCAAACATGGAGAAGCAGCATTCAGCTTCTAGGCACCACAAATCTGGAACAAACTTCCAGAAAACTGTAAAACAGCTGAAACACTGACTTCCTTTAAATCTAGACTAAAAACCCATCAGTTTACAGTTGCTTTTGAAACATAATCAATTAAGAATTTAACGATGGTATTTGACTTAATGTAATGTTTTAATTGTTGATTGTATGTTGCATGACTTTGTGTTTTTATGATGTAAAACACTTTGAAATGCCTTGTTGCTGAAATGTGCTATACAAATAAGATCTGATTGATTGATTGATTGATAAGCTGTTTCTTTGGATGGTGAGTTGTTTCTCTGCCATTGGCACATTGAGCAGCAGATGCACAAGCTTGACTCAGAGCACTATCACTATAGTCACAATGACAAATTTTGCTGGATGATAAGTTATTTCAGAAGTTATTCCAATAAATGAAAATATTTTTGTTTTGAGACCATTTTCAAGTAACATAGTGGTAATGACATAATGTAAAAATCCATTCTCAGAGATTAAGCTTTAAATTCCAATGAACATTTAACACTGGAACTGGTTGACATTTTAAATATCCAAAGTACATAAGCAACAGAAAAAACAAACAAAATTAATTATCAGGTTTTTGTAAACATTTTTTTTCTTTAAAAAAGGTCTAGTTGAAACTGAAAACTCTTTCTACCAGTTTTTGGTAGAAAGACATAGAGAGTAAAGATAAAAACAATAAATGATGCAAATTGACAGATTATGTGTCTCATATATATATCTATGTACATATAGATATATATAGATATATATATATATAGATCTATCTATCTATCTATCTATCTATCTATCTGTCTATCTAGATAGATAGATAGATATGAGACACAATCTCATATATATGAGATTATGTGTCACAACATAGTGACAGTTTAAGCAAATATGCAATAAAATATTAATTTATAAAAATTACATACTGCAGCTTTAAGCATGTCAATCCACTTTCAAAATCCTGTAAAAACAGATGGTAATAGAAACACTGGTTCTAAACACACAGAAGCAGCAGGCAGAGAATTCCAGAGACACCAGGTCAGGTATAATAAGTTTCAGAAATACAGTTCATATCATAGTTAAAGTAACAATATTACTTTCATGATTTGCTTTGATGAACTTTTAGTTTCTTGCTGACTTATGTTTACAGGTTATTTTTCTTGTATGCCTCGTTTTAGGTCACAGAGAAGAGATCTTTGGAGACAGGCTTCCAATAACCCAGATATAAAGATCAGTGGGTCTACCTTTCCAAGAGTCTTCCAAAACACCTGCCTGTTAGCTAAAAAAATAACAGCACACCAAAGAAGATAGACTGTTGAAATACATAACATCCATATCACAACCATGAAAGAAGAGGAGAACATTCTTGAGCTCAGCAATGCAGCCCCTGAACCATCATCCATTGTGACGTTTGAAAACACAGCTCAAAAAGCTTCAGGATCAAAAATAGCTCCTCCAGTGGCACCCAAACCTGCTTGGTTTAAACCGAGTCTGAGGAAAATACAAGAAAATCCAGATCAGAGGAAGCAAGGCAGTGATTCAAAGGAGATACCTGAGGCAGGTGTTACTAGAAAGTTTGGAGGCAGGTCTACTTCGGGTACTGTCAGCATGTCATTCAAACAAATGATTCGCTCTTTTGAGACATTTTCTACTGCAGAAGCTCAGGAAAAAAGAGCCAGCAGAAGTTCCATTCCCCATTCCAACTTGGTTGCTTTGTTAAAAAAGGAGTCTGAAAGTGCCTGTCATTCCTCAAACAGACATGATGGCAAGAGCAAACAGGGCATCCCAACAGAAATGCAGTCAGCATTTGTTGTGAATGAGAACATCTCTGTTCCACCTTCTGTCATCACATCAGCAATGGACCAAGATTATTGTCAACCTAAAGGCAAGATGTCTGAAGATCAGCTTTCTTGCTATGAGATAGGTATTAATAACCTACCTTCTGACACCATCTGCTTTGAAACTGACTCTGTAATAGATGATGCTACTTCAGCCTCTGTCCATGCTGGTTGTAAACTCCAACCATCCACAAAGGAATCTGAGTCAGAGAAAGTGGATATCAGCAGGTCCAGTGTCTTACCCTCTGCTTCCTCAGTGAGAATGAATCAAAAGGAAGGAGAGAAAAATTTAGATGAGAACTCTGGAAATGATTGTGAAGAGCGACTGAGAACAGCTCAGAACACTTTCCACACAACGGAGTGTCAGTCCCAGAAGAGCCAGGAGGGAGAACATTTTGGAAAAATCATCGCCTTCAGCAATCGGGTAATGTGTTACAAAGTAAAGAATTTTAATGATGTATTTTATCTGTTTTGTCAACATTTGCATATATAAAGCCTGGCTTGAAAAAAGAGCATTATTATGGGTTGATTGGAATAAGTGTGGTACATACATGTTTTCACAAATATGGAGCCATGTTCCTATATCAACTTTAATTTAAGTCTTTGTATTTGATTAGTAGACACACTGAGAACAAACACACTTTACAAAGTAGTATTGTGATTTGCCAATACTGTTTTGTATTGGAAAATCACAATACAAAGTAGTATTGGAAATATTAAAAATAAAACCTTAGCTGAAAATAAGGAATCACTATTTGCTTTGCTGTATAAACCAAATTTCAACTAAACATTCTAACTTTGTAAACACACTTTTAAAAAATTGTATCACAATTTTCACAATAAAATAATGGCACATCTTCATTTGCACAAGTCTCATATCACTAATGAGTTGGTCAACAGGTTTGTCATCCCTGTGAAAGCATAAAAACTCGACTAACTGATTAGTTGTGGCCATATGTGAAGCAATGGAGCTTTGCAGATGACAGTCCTTATCTCCACAGGAAACATACAAGAAGTACTCAGAAATCTCAATTGCTCAAATCAAATTTTGACTAAGGAAATCTTGTAGGTTGACAATGTGTCTTGGAACCTAGAAAACACTGTTGAAGCTTTTGTTCAGGAATGGCAGATCAACACTGTGGCTTGGCCAGCATACAGTCTTGATCTTAAGATAAATAAAACATTTAGTAGAAATGTGAAATTGATTTTGGATTATACTGGTTCTGAAGCTGGGTTGACAGTAACTCACAGTACACACAAGAAGAAAGCAGAGGCAGTGTTCAAGAGGTAGACAACTTTTCAAGCAATTGATCAGAAACATTGACATTATCAGCAATGCTACCAGGTGACAAAAACAATGACAGACAACAACAATGAATGACTATTTAGCCAGAGGCACAGGTGAGAAAAATTAGTAATTAAAAAAAGATGTGAAAAGGAGACCAACATGAGAAATGACAGGAGACTGGAAAGAAATCGATCATACCCCCTCTTCATGGAGCAGTTCTCTGTGTCTCTTTGGATTCAAAGGGATCATGACAAGTCAGGGTTTGAGAGTCTTGTCCAAAATCACACGAGATCATACAATGCCCATAATCCTTCCTGTCCACTAGATAGGGTACACCACAACCTCAACACTGGAATTAGCAGACATTCTTCTGTTTATATTATTTAATTAGCCTTGAACAGTGAACACGTATATGTTCACAGGCCAATACATATATCATAACTTGAAAACATTTACCCAAACTTGGCCCCGGAGTGAAATTTTAGTGTTGGAATTAAAAATGGGCCTGGCTAAAAATGGCCAGCTCGCTGTAACATGAGGTAGGCCAACTGCAAGAAACTGAAGTTTGATAAACAACTAGAAGCCCCTGGAACAAAGAAAAAAGCTCTCTTGGCTCTCTTGCAGTAAACCCAACAGGTAGTCAGACATTTTGGCTCATTTTGTCCATTTTTGACTTTTCACACGTCGAACTTTAACAAACTCCTCCTACGGATTTTAAGGGTTCATACTTGGTCAATACACCCTGAAAGATAATATAAGATAACTTATTATCTTAAATTATAAGATAGTAAGTTTTGCAGGGGCAAAATTGCAGTACAAGCTCCTGCAGCTTTATTGACTAAGTATGAACTTGTAACTTTAATAAAAAATGTTTTTTATTTCTTTTAAATATTCATTAAAACTGTCACTATATTGTGACAGTGTAACATGAGACAGATGATCTTTGGAAAAAAATCAAGCTTCTCTGCCTTTTTCCTTTGGACCTGGGTTTGGGTCAGCTGCCTTTTGCACAAATACGCTGCTCTGTCAGAAACAACCAGTCAGAGCCAGGAGAGTCTCAACACTGTCAATCACTCTTGTGTACTCGCTGCTCACACTCTCCCCATTTCTCTGTGCTACACTACAGCTGGTTTAACATCACATGCCATGAATGCTTAGGCTACTTAGCATGGCCAGCAAAGGGCAGATAAAACTTTTTCCTACAATTTTAAATTGTTCCTCTGCCATTAGTTGGCAGCGCAAACATGAGGATGATTGACAGTGCTAAGATGCTCCTCCTGACTCTGTGGGGTTATTTCTTCAGATGGCAATAGTAGCACTGGGATGTGGTGGAAGAATTCTATCTTTTTACAGATAATCTGTCTCATATCATACTGTCATAACATGGTGACACATAAATTTGTTAAACATTTTTGTAACAGTTACATACTGCAGTCTTAATGCAGTAAAGTTATCAAAAATGTAATTACTCACTAGAGGTACTTGGAAGAATCAATCATGACACAGGGCTGAGCAAAAACATCAGATTTTATTGAAAGATAGAGCAGAGTGGGCACACTGGATCATCAGCTGCAACATTGTGGGGCACAGGGGAGAGATCGATGACTTGAAAAATATTTCAAAAGGAATCTTTTGGTGTGTGTAGAGTATACACTAACCTGGTCTGCCAATCAAGTACTGTAATGATCAGCCGAGGGACGAAGAAGGGGGCAGATGCTCCACTGACAGAGGACTCTGGAAGGAGTACCAGGGGAGGAGAAGCGATGACGTGTGAAGACAGACTCAGTCCCCCTCCACGTTCAGCAAAAGCACAAAATTCAAATCCACATCTTTGGTCAGACAGCCTGTGATCACACACGAAGGGGCAGAGAGCAGAATAGGTATCCGGGGCAGTAGGCGTGAGTGGGGAATCTGAAACAGGCATGGATCGATATAAAGAAAGGCAACCAGCGACAATCCAACAAGGGCAAGGTGAGGGGGCAAATCCAGGAAACAAGAGCGAAGTCACAATAATGAGGTCGAGATGAGAGTACTGGAAAACTACCAGCGAAAAGTGTTCGATAATCTGGCAGCGTGTGACTGAATGAGGCTTGAGAAGGGAAACAATCAGGGAGCAACACAGGTGCAAAGAATGAAGGTAATGAGGAACATGACATGGATCGGCTCAAAGCAAAAGACACAGCACCTTATGAACATCACAGAAAGCTTGGGTTTCATGTATGCCAAAGGGTGGGGCTGGATGTCTTCTGTTTATTCTTTGACTTGTACAGATTTCAACTTGTGTCTTCTGACACAGAATCAGGTGATACAGCAGCTTTCTCTCCACAATGCGTGATGGCTGGACTGGGATTGGAAGAGTAGCAAAATTCCCATCTCTCACTGTTTGAACACGGTTTGCTCTAAATCTCTGAATTACTTTTGAATTTGACTCCACTCCCCTACACTATTTCCAACAGCTGTATTATCATCCAGTCAGCTCTAGATTTTGTGTGCATCATCA
>CAEFZY010031175.1:0-23640 GCA_903066815.1 Brachyrhaphis roseni
AAATCATAAAGTTCATAGTCCTTTAGCTCGCCATCTTCAGATCCGGGTGAGGATCTTCTCAACAGGAGAAAAAAAAACCCGACCTAAAAGGTCAGAAAATCCATTAAGTGTTTTGTCAAAAATAACAATTATGTACAACATAATACAAAGAAAATGATTAAATTTAGGCATTCAATGTATGCATATTAAATGCAATAATTAGATTAATAATTAAACACCATAATTTAAATAAAGTAAAACAAAAAGTATCAATCATATTTCAACCTAATCAATTTAAAGTTAAAGTGATCAATCAAAAAAAAATGAAATAAATTATCAAATACTCAAGCAGAGTAAAAGAAAGAAAATAATAAATTAAATATATTGCGCAATATCAACTTAAAAGTAGCTACATCCTGATCAATTTTTTATATTTAAATTTCACTGCCTCAGAGTCAATGTAACCGTGTCAAAACACGCACAAAATTCAGCAACCAAGTTACCTTCTCAAAAGAGGGGGCGTACTTAGCCACAATCAGCTGTGACAGGATCTGGTGACGGTCCAGGCAAGAACGCCAACAACTCTAATAAAACAATGCTCCAATGAGCAATCGAGCAAATGTTTCACATATAAAAGCAACAGTGCTATCAAATAAACTCACCAGGCAATCAAATCAATGGGCTCAAAGATCTAGAGGAATTTCTGAAGAGGACGCCAGCAGCAAGCCACAATCACAGTGGAAAACAGGTGAGGATCTTCCAACTACGCTAGAGGCGTGGCTTTAAATAAGCTGGCAGAGTTTGGGGCAACACAGGAAGTGGGCCCGCAAAAATAAAAGTCTTTGACTAATTGCGGGTTACACTTGGTATTGTGAGTAAAATAATACAGAAATGTGTGCTCTGTTTTTTCTTGCATATTGTGAAATAACTATTTGGTTTAAGTTGCAGAATTAAGTTAAAACTCAAACTTCAAGATTAGTGAACTTAAAAAACAATTTTTAGACAACCTGTCTCTTATTGTTAAAACAACTTCATAAACTTTAATTTCTGAGTTAAAACCAAAACAATTTTCTTGTATTGGCAGCAGGTGGACTTTCATTCTCAAGTTAAACCACCTTCAAATGTTTTACAGTGTGATGTGATAACACTCTTTTTCAGACCCAAGCCGCTGGGCAGCTCTGTTTCCCAGATGTGGAGGTTTACACCAGTCGCCAATTAACATCGTGACCAATAAAGTTCATTTCAGCAGCGCCCTTCCTCCCTTCAGCTTCATCGGTCACACCGACTTAATCAACATCACAGTAGAGAACAAAGGCCACTCTGGTAATGAAAAACACCAAAGCCTGTTCTGTTCTCCTCTCTTTCAGAGCCTCAATGCTTGTTAGATTCACGCTCTGACTTCGTTTTCCTCCATTAGCTCACTTTGCTTTGCCACAGTCAGTGCGGCTGACAGGAGGAGCTCTGCCGGGTCACTACAGAGCGGCCCAGTTTCACTTCCACTGGGGAGAGAGCGGGACGCCGGGCTCAGAGCACACCATTGATGGAGAAAGATTTCCCATGGAGGTAAGGGAGTAAAGGCCGGGTAAATAATAGGATTTTGAATTATACTGCATCTGTTGCTCAATAAGTGCCACTACTAGCACCTTTTCTATTGCATTCAGTATATTTTTGAACACCTAAAAGCATATTTTGGTATAAATTATGATGCAAACAACCTGTAATCAGTTTCAGACAGAATATTAGTGGTTCGTTGCAGGTGTATATAGTGACTGTAGGAGGCGCTGTAACATCTTAACAATGGAGCGTCAAACTCATTTTTGTTTTGGGCCAAATCAAGATCATGAATGCTCTTAAAAGGCCGGTTGTGCCAAAATGTACTGATAAAATATCAATGAATTCTTAAAATTAAATATTATTGAACATCTTCTCAGTCCCTCCAGGATTTTGTTATTCTTTTTGTGATTTTTTGCAATAAAAATCAAAGTGTTTGTGGTACTAATTAGAAAATATTTGCGATATTTGTGCTTATTTATGATGGTACATGTGACTTTTAATTACTTAATTAAAGCTGAGGCAGCTGTTTAGTACAAGTAAGAACGTTTTTGACAATTTTTGAGAAAAATCTGCAATAATTTCCACGATAATACTCAAGAAACAGGAGGGACAGATTGATATAATTTGGCAGTAAGCACATAAAAACTGCATTGATTTGATTGATAATGTAATATTTAAGCACACTTAGTGTTCATTCTAGAATCTAGAGGGCCACATAAAAAGCTATGGAGGGCCAAATTTGGCCCACAGACCTTGAGTTTGACACGTGTCTTAACACTATGTCAAAAATGCAGGGGAGAAACAAACGTAAAAAAGAAAAAGATAAAAAAAATAAAGAAAATGAAAGAAAAAGCCAAACAAAAAATAAAACGTAACATTTGACCACTAATATTATGACTATTATGGAAATAAAATATGATATCTCAGATACTGTGACCACTCTGTAACTTCTGGTAAAATACTAAACTCTACTACTTAAGTATTTAATGTTTTTCTATAAGTTACAGTTTGGTCACAATATCTGATCAGGACTATCATATTATGTGGCCATCTATATTTCCATAATAGTCAGAATATTAGTGGTGAGATTTTTCTATCCTTTGTTTATCTTTCTATGTATTTTTCCTTTTGTGTTTGTTGCAGTCACCACACTCCCCCATCAAATTTTACGTTTTTAGTGACTTGTGGTGTTAAAATGCAACAGGATCACAATGTACCGTGGTCACAGAATATGGTGTAACACCAGTATTAAGCAGTAACGCAAATATTCAGTTCAAATTTAAAATGATTACAGTGAAAACTGGTTTATTAGGATTATTTTTGGCAAGTTTGTGTTCTAGGTACGGCTCCTTATATCTTTCCTTTCTGTTTGCACAGTTGCACATAGTCCATATTAAAGAGCCGTACAGCTCTCTGGAGGAAGCAGAACACGATAAGGCGGGTATCGCTCTGCTCGCCTTCTTCTTTGAGGTAACGCATCACTCTACTGCCGGGTGTCCAAAGTATGGGTCTGGGGGCCATTTGTGGTCTTTGGAGTAATTTTGTGTGACCTCTGACTTCAATTCAAGAATGGTCATCCAACAACTTCTGGATTTTTTTTTAGGATGAGATTTTCCGTGGCAAGTTTATATCTTCTTAAACTGAGAATGTTAAGTACGACACAAAGAATTTTTCTTGAGCCTTCTTTTTATTATTATTGGGTTTTTTATTATTTTATAAGTCGTGCCACAAAAAAAAAGAAAAATAAGTCCAGAAAGCTAAATAACTGTAAACATTAAAGCAAATGTAAAATATTACATGTTTTACTTATTGTTTTTATGTTTTTAATTGAGGGGAAAAAAATACTAATTTTGACCCTTAAATACTTTCAGCTTGGGATTTTGGCCCTTTCACAAGTATGCACTGCTTTTTGCTAGTCTGTCGCATACAATCCCAACCTAATACATTTAGATTGGGATTGTAATCTGACAAAATATGAAGAGTAAATACTAACATAAAATAATGTAAACGTCTTTCAAAGATCAGTTATCTTATTATATTATCACTATAGATTATTGTATTTTTGTTGACTTCCTCACAGGAAACAGCAGATGATCATCCTCATCTAGATACAATAATTTCTGCTCTGGGTCAGGTACAAAACAATGGTAAATACATTATTTTTTTACTTTAAAAACACAAAAACATATCATGAATGTTATAATCCTTCTTGGACTTGAAACCATGTACAGTGCAACAAGTAATTAGGACACAGAGGGAATTTGAGGCGTCTTTTGCCTTTCAAGATGACATGTCTGTTCTTGGTGTTGGATTTTATCAAATAAATTTCCCTAAAAAGTGCGACTTATACTCCGGTGCGACTTGTATAGGCTATGTATTTTTCTTCTTTATTATGCATTTTATTGCTGGTGCGACTTAATACTCCGGAGCGACTTAGAATCCGGAAAATACGGTAAATGTCTGCCTAATATATATAAAGAAAAAGGGACGCAGTGTTTTGCTACTCTACACCACAGAGACGGAAGTAGTTCAGTTATGCTTGCTTGACTTTGACAACCTTAATATGTGATGAGTAATGGTGTGTTTCGGTTCAGTTACAAAATAAAAAAAACGACCTAAACACCAACTCTGATAGATCATCAGTAGATCAGGTGTTTAAATTAGCTAATCTACCACTGCTGTCGTAGATTAGCAGTATTAGTAGTATCTACCGCTGCTAATCTAGCAGCGGTAGATTAGTTATTGCTGCTATCAGCAGCTGTTAACCTAATAGTTGATATTAGGTTAATAGCTGCTACCGTATTAGCTAGCTAATAAGGTAGCTAGCTTATTAATCATCGCAAAATAAAAGGTCTTAGGTTAAACTCAAGTCTAAAAACATTAACGGACTGAATGTTCTGTTCTTTGTGTGGGAAATGTTTGAGTATTTTTTAAATGTTGAACCCTGATAAGTATGGTGGCGTTGCTGTCAGTTGCTATGGCAACGAGTGCGTGAACAGTAGCCGACACAGAAAGCGAGGGTAAAAAGTGGGCTTGAGTTGTTCTTTAACGATTTTCTGAGTTATTTCCCCCTTTGCTATGGCGCAGTGCACTAAATTAATAATAGCTACATCTCTGGGTTTAATTAGTTAGTTAACAGTATTGTTCTACCGCGGCTATAGATGGCATATAAAAGAATAGGCTTTTGCCCTCCAGCGTTGTGCGCATGCGTAAAATTTCCAGCTATAAACAGTAACATGCAGGGCGTACATAGGAAACACATGAACTAAATTACTAAAGACATCTAAAAAATATGAGGTGTAATTGGGGAGAAACAGCACCAAAGGAATACACTACAACATCTGACAGAAACAGGCTTGAACAAGAAGTAAACACGATCATTGGTTAAACTGTGTTGTTTCCCCCAGAAAGCACAAAAACATGCAGTTCTAAGATTTCACTAAGTACTAACTTATTTTTTTTCTGGCTACCTCTTTATTTCTGACTGTGTTAAGGCAGCAGCACAGTGATTCCAAACTTTAGACTGAGTTATATCATCCCGGCAGCCACCGAGCTTCACAGTTACTACCGCTATGTGGGCTCCATGACAACTCCAGGATGTGAGCAGGCAGTTGCATGGACAGTGTTTCATAGGATGCTGTCAATCAACAGTCGACAGGTGAGGAGTCGTTCAACATTTTATTCTGATTTTTATCTAAAAAATACATATATACATTTTAAATCTTTCTACCAGTTAATGACCCCATATTTGCATTCAGAGTTGGGTAGTAACTACCTACATTTACTCAATTACACTCACTGTAGTAACTTTTTTGAGAAAATTTACTTTTATGAGTATGTTACTATGCAGAACATTTTACCTTTACTTCTGTAAAAAAGGTAAAACTTGTTTTTCTTCAGTTGTTGTTTCTTTTCTTTTCTTTTTGTCAGAGTCTCATCTTTTCTTTCCTCTGCTCCCCAGCTGGATGCCATAGTTAAACAGTGCAGATTTTGGACAGGACAGCCCATGACTAACATCTTCAGACCCACGCAGCCTCTGGATGGCAGAGTAGTCTACAGCTCCAACTCAGGCGCAGCTCAGAATAGGGCGAACCAAATGTGGTTCGTCGTCCTCTCAGCTCTGTTCATGCCAATGACCCTGATACATATTATTTAGAACAAATAATCATATAATAGAAAAATCAATTTGTTTCAAATTACACATCCTCCATTAGATTTTATGTCATGATTCCTATGACAAGTTTTCCTGTTACTCTTGAAGAAAACAATTCATACAGCATGATTGTGCCACCATCTTCCAGCAAAGGTATGGTGTATGTTAGGTGTTTTTATTTTTAAGTAAAAGGTTTTAAAATAAAGACGAACATTAAACTTTTACCCAAAAAGAGTATGTTTATATTGTCTTCAATAAAATAATACATATTTATGCAAAATCACATAAACAGAGTTCAATGCTGCTTGTCTTTCAGAAAAAAACACAGTATCAATAATTTTCAGGTGCATAAATTCAAGCCTGCCATATGTGCAAGAGGAGTCAACTTTATAACAATAATTCAGAATTATTTTGGTTGGATCATGGATCTTAAACTATAATCAATGTCCCATAATAATTATATTACATGATTGAACCAAATGGGAGTCAAAACCCAAGTAAAGGGAGAAACACCCAGTGTTTTCATAAAATGATACAAAATCTAAATCTAAAAAATGCTAGAGATAGGGACAAGATCCCACAGCCTTGCAAAAGGTGGACATGCAGGTAGATCAAAATAAATTTAATAAAGTTTTTTTTCTTTACTTTTTATCTCCATAATACCATGGGGTTTCAGTCAGGGCCTTCAAAGACGTCATCTACCTAAACAATACACACATTGTGCAGGACAATGTAAAAACTATGCACCACACTAAGCCACAGGCATCCAATAATATGCAAATAAATAAAAATACGCAAAGTAAAGCATCAATGCATATATCAACCAATATATAAATATATATTTTTAACAAAATACAGGCAACAGCGCACATAATTGTACAGCCAATGATTTAGCAAAACTCAACCTCAATCCAAACTGCTCAAATCCCACATGTGAACAAATAAAAGAAAACATATTAAGTAAAGTCTGAATAAGAATGTGAAAGAAAAGTAATACTCACCCATTACTTGTAAATAAAATCCACAGGTTGTTGTGCTCGGTGCTAGCTGTTAGCCACTGATAGCGCTCACAGTTACAGTTTAAATGCCTCACAAAGTTCTTACTGGTTTGTTTTAGTGAATCCAGGTTTGGTGTGGGTTTTCCATTTTTAGCTATTTCTTTTTTTATCCGTCAAAGAACGTTTCGAAAAAGGAGATTTTAATAAGTCAGCAACTCAGTCAACCAGAGTCGAAGCGAAAGCGGCAGCCATTTTGTAAATTATGACTCAACATTTTGAGTCCCACCGTCGTTGCCTGTCAATTTTGATTGGCTGATAACTCTGTCTGTAAGAGCCATTTATCTTTAAAATACAGGATTTTATTTTTTTATTTTTATTATTTTTATTGAAATAAAGAATAACAATGACAATCTCAAACAATACCTCAATAATGAACATTACAAGAAAAAAATAAGATCACAACTCCTATTAATAACTTCAATAGAAATTAGAGGCTAGAACAAGAAAAAAATTTTTACAAAACAGAGAAAAAAAAAAAAGGTAATTTTTTTTAATTATTAAGAGGGGGCTAACTGAAATTCTTCCATTAAATCAGACAATTTGCTTTAAAGTTCTGCATCTTTTTCAGACATCTGTTAAAGGAGGAAAGTTCGTTTTTGAGAGCAGAGATTGAGAGAAAGCATTATGCATAACAGCATTTATGGATATAATATTTGGTTATAATCATCAAAGCATTAACTAAGAATTCCAATTTTTTTTCTTTGATATATAAACCAAACTGAATTATTTGTAAGGAATTAAAGTCCACATTTATAGATCTAGAAGATAAAAAGTTCCAAAGTTGATCCGATAGGTTTCTTACTTCTTTACACTCATAAAACAAATGTTTAGTAGTTTCCAATTGAGTTGTACAAAAATCACAATTCCCAACATTGAATTTAAATCTCTCTCTTAAGTACTAATTTGAAGGATATATGTCATTTATTATTTTAAATTGTAATTCTTTATATTTAGGAGGGATTGGGAATTTCAAATAATTTGTCCTAATTTTAAAATACCGGATTTTATCCGCTACACTGTCAGTCATGCCAACTATGGCCTGTTGCATGGCATGTTTGACCAAAGGGTAACTGAATTTGTACAGCAGAGGAGGAGCTGCTTGCCAGATGCGTTTAAGGCACTTTTTAGAGTAGAAAATTAAAAGTGAAACCCCAATAAGCAACTCATTTGTAAAATAAAAATTAAACTATATATCAAATTAAATACAATTAAAACATTTTATACTTTTTCTTTTCAATTTTCTAGGGCTAGCAGAGAAGGCAATGCTGGCCCTGACAGCCCTCCTCTGCATAATACATAAAATATCTTAACTAGTTTTAGTACGTTGGGGCGAAGGAATGGAAGAAGTGGCAATTGAACAGGCACAAAATAGTAAAAACTGGAGGGAATTGATGCAGAGTAATCAGTGGATGATCTGAATAAAACTGGAAATGAAATAAATCAACAGTCCTGGTTTATTTGAGTGAAGTCTGTAACATTATCCTTTATTTCATAACCTATTGATCACTGCTCAGGTAAGAATACATGATCAACAAAAGTATCCCGAGATGAAAGTCACTTAAAGCAAATAGATTTCAAGCTTATAAAGGCAGTGTGATTTAAGGTGCGAGTAATTCACTTTGACCCAAGTCTGACAGATGGAGGTCACAGAGAAAAGGTCACTGTGACTTAGTCTTCAGCCAGTTCCTCAGGTGTTCCACCTGGGCAGAGACGCTACTCTTTGCTGTTCCCCCAGAAGCGCTGTACTGCTCCACGCTGCTCCTGTAGTCCCACACTGAAGACACATCACTTCCAAACAACGGGCTAAAGTTCACACACATGCATCCACATGGCATACACAGACAGAGAAAAGGAAGATTGAATTCAAAATCATTGAAAATAATTAAAAAATATATGTAGAACGTCTATTAGATAGTTAAACCCACAATGATTTATTCCTCTAGCTATTAATTTGATGTTTCCTCTGATTAAAAACATTTATGCATCCATACAAAAGTGTCAACTACCTGACAGCAGCGAGATCCACCTCAGTCAGTTGATTCAGGGAGACATTTTTAGATTCAGCTGTAAATACAGCTTTTCCAGAGAGACCATGGGCTTCTCTGAATGGCACCTGGAATGAGAAGAGTGTCAAAACAAAAACATTAACAATTTATAAAACTATCAAAACTAATTCACTGCAAAAACGCAAAAATCTTAGCAAGTAATTTTGGACTAGTTTGTACTGAACATATCTTAAATCACTTAATTTAGTCTAGAAATTAGACTAAAATTGGTAAGATTTTGTGTTTTTGCAGTGTTTTACTGTTACTTCATACTACACAATATTGTTGGAACATCTCACCCCTTTTCTCACGAGGTAGTAAGCCAGATCTGTGGCCAACATGTCAGGACTGAGCGCAGCTTCCATTACACTCTGGTTGATCTGAAACACAAGAGAAGCAAATTCAGAATATTTCACTATTTAAAGAAAAATAATGAATCTAACTTTCACAACTATCATTTAAAATATTCTTTGTAATGTTAAGATAAAATCCAAAAGGATTAACAATGTTATTTAGACCTTTTGACAAGATATTTAACTGGATTTTTATTTTTTAATGGTGTCTATTTCAAGCATTATAACCTTTTGTTTAAAACTCTAACGCTAAAAAGAAGAACCTGGAGATTATGCTTATTTTTCAGAATTAGCATTCATTCCCCATAAGAGCTGACAGATCCTCAACAATATGTATATCTTGCAGGAACTTTAAACAAAAATAGATGTAAATAACATATTGTACAGTGGGGGAAAAAATTACTGATAGATTCTGTTAATTTTTGGGGTCCCAACTCTACTCTCTGGATTATTTAGGTTTTTCTTTTTATGTTGTTTTCACCTTTAGAGTTGACATGACTCCAGTTGTCACCTGCAGCACAGCATGGACAGTATCATAGCAGTCAAACATGGCTTCTTTGTCCTCCTGAAAAAATCCAGAAACCACAACATAACAGGAGGTTACATTTGAATCTTCAAGTGAAGTTATAATATTAGAAAATATGTCATTTTAAACCTGCAGATCCTTGTTATATGTACTGGGCAGACCCTTCAGAGTCATCATGAATCCTGCACACTAATACAAAACAAAAACAGGTTGCATAAGAACATTATTAAATCAGACAGGACATCTGGTGTCTGCATGTTCCAAAGCGAAAAAGCTTTTAAACCTCTAATTATTTATTGCAATAGATCGAAGTGAGCATAGTAGCTTTGGTGAAGTGAATGAACCAAGTAAGCATTAAAATTATGCTTCTTATTTAGAGTTTATGCTGTTCTCTCTACAACTGATCAAGATCATGAATCTTCATCCCTCGGTATAAACCAGTCCTACAATAAAACAAATGTAAAGTAGATTTTTAACTAATCTTTTGTCTTACTCTGCCAAAGACACGCCCTGCTTTACTCCTGATCAGCTCCAGACTGTCAGCATTCTTCTTCTGGGGCATCAAACTGCTGCCTGTGCTACAAATCACACAAATAAATGTAAGAAGAAGAAGACGAGTGCTACAGAAGAAGGGCAACATTTTAAAGCGGCTTTTAAAGAAAATAAGTATTAGAGGACAAGAAATATAATTTATAAGCAACTATATTTCTTAACACTGACTCTAGGAGTAACAGGCAGATGTAAGATAAATATTTTACAAAATATTAATTAATTTCACAGATGTATCCTATATGCAAAACAAACTTTTTAATATGCTTTGTAGACAGGGACAGATTATAGTCAAGAAAATTTGAGCAACTTCACTTTGATACTTTGTACAAACATATCAAAAAGTTATCATGTCACAACAATTTATTTGAGCAATTTTTAAAACAACTTTAAACTGAAGTCAATTTTTTTTTTTACATTGTTTTACATAAAAGTCAATAGTTCTTCACAGGGAATGTCATATCGACACATATAACCACCCCGTTTCTAGGTAAAAATTCTTAAAACTTAAATTTATTGTACTTCAGGAAAACATTTCAAAAAGTATTTTTAATTTTATTAAACTAACTGTTATGATTGAGCTTCACATTTTACATAGTGCATGCTGAATATAACACTGGATCCAAAATGTTGAGGCCAATTTTTATAAAACCAGTAGACAGGTTGTAAAAACCTTTAAAGTCAATCAACTAAGCATCTGTGGATTAAAAAAAACTTTGCTCCTTAGGTACATGTAAAAAAAAATGCAATTGTTTATTTCTTCAGCTTTTTCTGTACATTTTGGCAATAAATAATAAGAAAAAACAACCCATACATACTTAAATTACATAGTATTTTAAAAGGTTTTATTTTCGCCAATATAACTATGAATGAGGTAAGGAAAAATCCACAAGAGTTTCATTTTCTGCTGGATTGTGCAGCAGGCTTTTTTTTTTTTTAATCAAAAATGTTTAGTCCTAATTTTTAGAATAAGTCCAAATCAGAATCTGCAGGTCAAACCTCATCGCAATTATTTATATAAATGAAACTTTGCCTATATTTAATTCACATTTTGAAGACTTTTGACAAACTGAAGCAAAAAAAACAAAGTTTACCTGTAGGCATCGGAGAGCGTGACGAAGGAGTACTCCTTAGTGCTATACAGCATGAGATCCTCGGCCATCTTACTAAGGTGGGTCATACACAGTGAAGCCCAGAACAAGAACTCCGCTTAAAAAAAACAAGTACTTTAAAACACAAATATGAGAAGGCTTTACTTAAAACAATCGCTTATGTTCAAAGGCTGAAATATACAGTTGACATACCAACAAAGTCTCTCTGTCCTGTGGCATCCATACTGTTTAGGCTGACGCTATCAAATCCCAACTCTACACCCAGAGAAGGAGAAATGTTCAGCATATTTTTTTATCAGCATTAGTAACACAACAACTCTCAAACTGATCTGACCTGTCCGCAGTAGTTCTCTGTCGATGTCAAAAGGTGTGCCAGCGATGGCGCCGCTGAAAACAGAAAGAATAATTCTTGTTACTTGATCACATCTGTGAATGAAAATCACAGAACAGAGGGAAGTGTTTGCACTGCACCTGCCAAGAGGTAAAATATTTGCTCTTTTCTTGATCTCCAGAAGCCGCTCCACATCTCTGCTTAAAGCTACAGCATAGCTGAGAGAAAGAAACGAGAAAAAAAAAAACATGGTGAATGTCCATTAACATAAAAAAAATGAAATATAAATTTGGTGGATTTCATCATTAAAGGGACACCTCAGAATCCAGTGGCTCCATCTGATTGGCTGAGCCCTCTGCATGTGGGTGTAACCAGGAAAAAGGACGTCAATTTCTCTGTAATTCACAAAAGGTTTAATGAAATAGAATAAAAAGAATTAACTTTATTTACATTCAAAACGGTCTTACATTGCTGCCCGCTCCACCATGGTGGAGATGAGCTGCAGAGAGTTATCTGTTAGCATAGCGATGGCGTCTCGTAGCCACAGCCTCATGTCCGTCACCACCTGTTTAAATAAAACACAACACACTGTCTCATGACTTACCTCCAGCGACCTTTACTACAGATTCAATGATGGAAAAACAAACCTGATCATTTCTGCTCCTACCGGTGTGCAACTTCCCTGCAGGAGCACCAATCAGCTCCTGGACAAACCGGCAACAAAGCAACACTGATTTATTTTATTTTTTTTAATATAATTTTTTTATTAATTATTATGTCTTTAGTGTAAACAGTTTGGACAAGTTTATCCAGCAGCTAATCTATAATACCATCCTGAAAGAGACAAGCTCTATATCACCTTAAGCCTGCGTTCGTTGGCTGTGTGAATGTCTTCATCTTCAGGTTTAATCAAAAATGTACCTTTAGACCATTCTTCAGAAATCTGTGGAGCAAAATGAGGGTTACATGACTAAATGTTTATTACCAAACTGATTCGACCAAAATATTAGCTAAACTGGGTTCAGTATAACTGGTTATTGGACCGATTTGTCTTGTAAGTTACCCTTTGTTAAAATGTAACTTGTGTTTTCCAGCCACATAGAATCAGGTATAATATACACCTTTATTTTTATATTATATCTTATAATATACACCTTTATTATATAAAAAAAAAAGGTTTATATGTCAAATGCAACCTAAAGCCAATTTGACTTCATGAATTGAAATTGGGCTTCTGTCTTTTTAAGAAGGTCTTGCTCTTTCCAAAACTGGATGTAATCACAACATCAATCCTCTATTCACCATTTAACAACATCATTACCGCATTTCACTGAGAAGTAGCTACTTGTAGCTTGTAGTAGGAGTAGCTTAGCAGATGCACAGTTCCACCAGGTGTTCTCTAATTGCTGCTGGCTAGTCTGAAGGAACTAAGTTTGGGAGGGCTGCTCTGTGAGGCGGAAGCTCTGAAGCGTGGAAACCGCAGCTCTGAGGAGGAGCTTCAACCTCGAAGGTGGAGCCATGTCCACCTAGGCGATTTGCACAGCTGAATGGTTGCTATGGAGACTAAAGGATTTCTCAGACATACATGAAAGAATCAAAGCAGCATTCCAGGTATGTTTTTGATGTGGGAATAACATTAGAAAATGATGTAAAACTAAAAATATATAATGCCCCTTAAACTATAATGACATTAAATAATTATAAATCACATCCATAATTAGCTACATTTTTCAAATTCTGCTAAGCAAGCCGGATAGTTGGTTTTTCCAGTGTTACTTGTACTGATGAAGCAAACGCTAGTATGAGATGGAGCAATGCACATACCGCCCTGAACGAAAGAGCCAGCTGACACCTGTCACATGAGGACACTATTGTATAAAACTCGCTCAGCAGGAATCCTGCACCACGGCACATTCTCAGCTGTCATCTATTAATCAGATTCCACCAGACAGCTATGCACAGAACCAATCTTCTGCAAGTTTTAACATAATAATAGTACTGTCCAAAGTTTGAGTGTCTGTGGGTGCTTTTTGTTTTGTGTGTTGAAAATTCAGTAAATATAACTAGTTACTACCTAACTCTGTCTGTTGTAAAATCCAGTAACGCACGTCCAGCAGACAGTTTATCCATACCTGGTCCATCCCCTGCAGAATTTGCTCCATCTCCTCCGTGCTGACCAGCTTCGCCTTTTCCAAAGCTTTAACATACGCCTTGCTCCCTCGGATATCAGCATCCCACATTCTCTGGTCATAGGTGATGGACGCATTGAATTTCTCCATGATTGGGTCGGTATCTCCCACGAAACGGCCTCCCCACAGCTTGCTTCCCTGTAGAACAAGCAAAAGAGCAACAAGTGAGGTGAAAAAATAAAGCTTTAGTCAGTTAACAACTAGCTATGAGGTTCGCTTTCGGTGAAAACAACGACGTGTTTTGATAAAGTCCAGCTGACTGAGAACAACCTCGGAACAAGTGTTGGTTGTCTCTTCAGCTGAATCGTACCTCAGTGTTGGCCATAGTTTAGTCCTCCTCGGAGATTTGTAGAGTCGTAACTGGGAACCGCTCGCTGAGGGAAGGATAGAAGGCAAGCGTCCGTACAAATAGGTGTCGCTTTAAAGAGCGTCAGCAGAGACGTCATTGCGTCTTCTGTTGCTAGGTAACAGCCCTGAAAAACAAGAAGAGAGCAGTGTTTCTTTCTTTGAATAAGGTGCAGGTTTAAAACATAAAAAATAAAAAATAATAAAAATTAAAAAAAATGGTGCAGGTTTTAATGGCTTTAGCAATGTGGAAATTTATAATAGTTTTGATATATTGTTAAACAATATATTTTCCTATTAAATTTCTGGAAAAAAATCGGTAAATTACCGCGTCAACATTTAAACAAAAAAATTATTTAAAAAAAATTAACAATTGCAAACACGTATTTATTTATTTGATTTTTAATTTGAAAAATATAGAATGAAATTTTTCTCCCAACATAACATTGTGGAGAAAAAAGAGTAAATGTTTCCAAATATATAGGATTTGTTGTTAGAAATAAATACAGTTAAATATTTTTTGAAAAAAATAACTAATTCCCATGTTACAGAGATGGAACAGGTTATTTTAGACAGCTAAAATATTTTGTTCATCCGCCAAAACTTTGGCAAATAAAGAGCAAATGTTTCCAAATCTACATGATTCGTTGCCAATAATGAGAGGAATAAATTCAGTTAAAGACTTTCTGGTTCCATATTTATGGAAACATATATTAAAATGTCCATGTTCAAAACATGGAAATTATACAATTTAAGCAAATTAACATTCAAATTACAGCTTACAGTTTAATTGCTGAAAATAACTAACAAATTTCAGATCAGGTCAATGTATTAAGAAAAACAAAAATAAAACACAAAATATGAACAAGTATGCCAGGAGTGTAGACTTCAACAGTAAATACATTGCTATGAAAGCAAAAAAGTACAAAACAGATATTACAGACATAACAAATGAAAAATATTCAGAGGTATACAACATTCATATGTGTTTACAGATTTTTTGATCGTACTCTTGGAAATAGAGGATAAACGTAGATCGATTTCCTTAACCAAAAGTGTAAAAAAGTGTGAAGTTGTAAATGTCTCTGTGCTGCTCACTGCACCAGCTGGGGGCAGTAGTTCCCTCATTCCTGTTTGGAAGGGAAGAAGAAGAAGAACCAAGCGCGCGAAAACTGCCGTCATTTAAAGTGTTTCTTCCATCCATCCATCCATTTTCTGTTCACCCTTGTCCCTAAGGGGTCGGGAGTTGCTGGTGCCTATCTCCAGCTGCGTTCCGGGCGAGAGGCGGGCTACATCCTGGACAGGCCGCCAGTCTGTCGCAGTTAAAGTGTTTCTTATTTTGAGTCAATAATTTAAGGTAAGCGTGCCTCGTTTTTCACCGATCACATATTATATAAAGCAGTGGTTTCAAAATCCATTAATCGACAGCCAGAGTCCTGGAACTTTTAAATGTGTCCCTTGTACTATACACACTTCAATTAAATAAAACTGCGTCACTAGCATGCAGTCAAGCTTTACAGAGGTCTGCTAATGAGCTAATCTTGGAGCTAGGTCTGCTGGTGCAGAAATACATCTAAGGTTGCAGGACCCTGGAACTTGATGACTGGAGTTTGAGTTTGTTGCAAAGTTTATTTTAAAACATTTTAAATATTAGATTCTTAAAACGAGGTAACGGGATGTTATTTTCCTCGGTTTTTAAATTAGCTAATTTTTGTTATGCAGTTTCGAGGTGTGTTTTCCACACTTTCTAATAATGAAAGTATGTATAGTCATCAGTACCCTATATTGTTATTTTTATTAGAATAAAAAATATACTTTCCTTTGTCACTTAACAGGGGAAATACACACTGCAGCCTCACCAGGTTCCAGCAGCTTGCTCATTCCTGAAAAGGTTAAATGTTTAATCCCTGCTTTCTTCACATTGTGACCAGATCCTTGTACTGAACAGTAGCTTATTTTAATGATAGCAACAGCTTTGAGTAAACGTTTTTAGAGTCCTGACATAATTTATCCTGTTTAGTTTAAAATGACTTAGGACAGAGAACAACTGGAGAAGTTTCACACAAAAAAATCTGACGTCTTTTTGGTCAGATTATCCTTAACTTTAAGACATTGGAAAGTAAATCTGTTTAGTCATAATCTTTAATGTACTTGTGATATAATTAAACCTGCCTAACTAACTTTATTATTGTTTTCTGTTTTTCAGAGAGAAAAAACATGGCCAACCAGAATGATGAAACTCCTCTGCTGCGTACTGTATGCAATGCTTTAAAGATCTGATGCAATTTATTTTTATTATAGCCTTTAAAAAATAAGTTAACAATAACGTAGGGCGGTTTTGTGCAGATGGTTTGAATGTGGAAAGCAGTTTGACATTAGACTGTACAAAAGTGTATATAAAATTTTTCTTCTGATAGGACCAAGAGCTGCATCCAACACATTCATTTTTGTGGAGATGGAATGAGAAAGATTTCATCAACATGACCTGCAATAAAGCTGGGACTATAGAGGAATCGCTCAAGAAAAGCCCCAAATTTGCGAAAATGGCAGAGAAGAACAAAGAGAAAGAACTTGTCATTTTAAGGGATGGAAAAGCCATCAGTCCACACTTGCCTTGCACTTTAATTAAAAAAGGAGACCGTCTTACTGTGAAATATGTAAAAGCTGTAGAGCGGCCAAAGAAACCGGTTGGTGCCTATGTTTCTCTCTGCAGGAACAAACTGCCTTCTAACCTTGTAATGTTCCATGTGTTGACAAAGGGAGGTAAAAATATAGTTAGAATCATGAAAAACTCAGCTCTGCGAGCATTCCAAGAAATTTCTGTTTATGCTTACAAAGGAGAGCGAGTGAAGGCGGCTCTGAAGCGAGATGGACGTCTTCACAGCTCCATATTTAAGAAGAACTTTGTGCTTTCTAATAAAAGCACTTCAGTAAAAACTGAGCTCTCTAACCCTGTTGATGAGCTCAATGATGAAACATTCCAGATTATTTTGCTAGACAAGTCAGATCCACCACTGAGTTTGCCTGGTAGCCTTGATGAAGCATATCTGATGTCAAATGAAGACCAGGGTAAGTCTGACGCAGAGAATAACATCACAGTAAAACAGAAACCGGAGCCCAGTGAGGAAATGACACCAAGAAATTTAGTGTTGGAAATACCCAATTCAAAAAGAACGCAGAACCAGTTATGTTTCCAGTTTGAGGAATTTGTGAAAGGTATAAAAACTCCGGTTCCTACGCTGTCTCCTTTCCAGAATCTGTTCCGTGTGGACTTTGGTCAGAGTACTCAGATGTGCAGTGAGGTGAGAACCATGAAAAGACTGATGTGTCTCAGCGATTCAGTCTGTCAGGTGAGAATAAATGACCAGCCCCACGGAAGTGGGTTTGTCTCGTTTAGTAACCATGTTCTCACTAACGGCCATGTCGTTAAAGATATTTATGATGAAAAGAGGTGCCAGTTCAACGAGAGAGTTTCTGTACACTTCTCTTATGAAAGTGTGAATCAGACTGAAGGAGCACTGGATGTGTTGGAGCTTGTTTGCTTTGAGTTGAAGCCTGATGTGCCTGGTGGTGACTGGGCTTTGTTGAAGCTCAGTCCTCACCAAAGGCTCCCTCCTGGTCTGTTAGAGCATTTTGGCTTTCTTCCCAAAGATGGTGGAATTTGCATCATAGGGCATCCAGAGGGAGGAGTGAAGAAAATAGATCCATGTCTGATTGTTCCCTCACAAAATCGCTTTCAGGTTGTTAAAAGACACCGCAGGGAGAATCAGGGCCCAGTTCAGTTCGTTACTCGCTCTTTCTTTGAGGGTGTAGCAACATCTGTTCACCAAAAATCTTTTCTTACATACGAATCCTGCTTTTATTATGCCTCCTCTGGTTCTCCTGTTTTTGATAAGCACTGCAACGTTGTGGCGATGCATTCAGGGGGGTACATCTACCGTTCTGCCAACGGTGAAACCAAAAGTGTGATAGAGTTCGCTCATCCTTTACTAGACATTATGGAGCGCCTCCTTATCCAGATGGTAGTGAAAAAGAAGTTTGAGGCGTTGAAGGAATACTTAAATGCTTTCAGTTACGCTCAGCACGAAATCATTATGGAAGGCGTAAAGAATCTGGTTGAAAAAGAAAATCTCATAGAGTTCAAAAATGCAGTCAACAATTTGCTTACCGTTAGTAATTTGAATGACGTGGTTTTAAACCAATTTTTGAAGTTCTTCAGTCAAAAACTTGAGCATATCCCCATGGAGATTTCCTAAATATGCCATTGTTAAAGTGCTGATCAAAAATAACCATTAATCATCATGGATGATGTGTATCGGCTGTTTGTTTGATTCTTGGATTGTGTGTGAATTGTGGGACAGTTTTTTGTTTTGTTTGTTTTGTTTTGGGCATGTGCACTGACTGACGGCACCTTTTCAATTTTGTTGTTCTTGTGACAATGACAATAAAGATTTTATCTTATCTTTTTTCTCATTTTTAAATTTTATTATTAAACAACTTAAAATTGTGTACACGTGCTTTTTGTAGATAATACTTCTGGATTTAGTTTTTTTGAAGGTAAATGTGAAAATGGACCAAATATATTCACTCATTTAATTTAAAATGAACTAGAATGCAATGTGAGAATGAAATAAAACTGCATGTTTCACTGTATGTTCTTCTATTTTAACGCACTTATAATACTGCGTCTCATTTGGAGACTTACTGGGTAATAACATTGAATAAAATTCTCATCTTTCAAGATTTGCTACATTTCTTTAAATATATTAATATTAAAAATTATGTATTGATGAGATTCTTGGATATCTGTGAAATACTTCTAAAGTAAAATATATCCTTATAATGGTTCATTTTAAATTTCAAAAAAGTGGTTTTCCCTGTCCTTTCTGGAGAAAATGATTCTGATAGCCTAGTCAGGGGTGTCAAACTCCAGTCCTTGAGGGCCGGTGTCCTGCAACTTTTAGATGCTCCTCTGCTGCACCACACCTGAATGGAATAATTAGGTCATTAAGGCTCTGGAGAACTGATCTACACAAGGAGGAGGTAATTAAGCCATTTCATTCCAGCGGTTTTGTACCTGTGGCACATCTAAAAACTGCAGGACACCGGCCCTCGAGGACTGGAGTTTGACACCCCTGCTCTAATTGGTCGAACCCAGCAAGGTAATTGCTGACATCATCTAGCTATTTAAACAGGGATTACTGGGCTGGCCCGTCCCATACTCCTGCCCTGCTGCACATCTACAAGGAACAAACAGTGGTGAGTAAAAAGGAAAACAAATACCATAAATATACTTTTAAACAAAATAAACAAATTCAACCAATAGTCCAGAAGTAGTAGTTTTAACCTAAGCATATACGTAGATGGAAACTGCAACATAATGCTAACACAAACAAACCCAGGATAGTAAGTGAAGCAAGGTTGCAAATTAATGTTTAAATTTAAGCATTATGACCAGGTACAAAAAGTAAATGAATCAGAAATAAGAATAAGGGACAAGTGGTGAACACAAACTGAACCACTTTGTCACAGTGTGTGTGTGTACATAAAATGTAGTCAAGATCATAGGAGCTTTGTTTTATTAATTTTTACATTTTGTTCGAGGCCAGTGGTCCAGTGAAGCTCAGATGAGGAATGAATGGGGCAACACATCAGAACAGCCAGAGACCTCATCACCTTCAGCACTGGAGAAGGAAAACTGCCAACCTGAGTATCACCACCCACAGCAATGTGTGAATCACATGTGGAAATGTGTGAATCACATGTTATTCACACGTGGAAATATGTGAATCACATGTAAAAATGTGTGAATCACGTGATTCACATGTGGAAATGTGTGAATCACACGTGATTCAAATGTGGGAATGTGTGAATCACACGTGATTCAAATGTGGGAATCACGTGATTCACGTGGAAATGTGTGAATCACATGTGGAAATGTGTGAATCACATGTGGAAATGTGTGAATCACGTGATTCACATGTGGAAATGTGTGAATCACGTGAATCACATGTGGAAATGTGTGAATCACGTGAATCACATGTGGAAATGTGTGAATCACGTGATTCACATGTGGAAATGTGTGAATCACACGTGATTCAAATGTGGGAATCACGTGATTCACGTGGAAATGTGTGAATCACATGTGGAAATGTGTGAATCACATGTGGAAATGTGTGAATCACGTGATTCACATGTGGAAATGTGTGAATCACGTGAATCACATGTGGAAATGTGTGAATCACGTGAATCACATGTGGAAATGTATGCATCACATGTGATTTACATGTGGGAATGTGTGCATCACATGTGATTCACAAGTGGAAATGTGTGAATCATGTGATTCACAAGTGGAAATGTGTGAATCATGTGATTCACAAGTGGAAATGTGTGAATCACGTGATTCACATGTGGGAATGTGGGAATCACATGTGAATCAAATGTGATTCACATGTGTGCTTATGATTTTTTATTATCTGAAGGACTGACAAGCTGCGCTCACAACATAGCCTGCTCACTGGCAACACCATAGCTATCTTAAACAAGAAAGCTGATGAAAAAGATGATTTAGTCCAGTGCTGTGCCTTTCTCTCAGGTGCTTTTGTTGACTCGTAGAGCTCATGTTTGAGGTGCTCATCATCACAGTCTTAAAGAAACCAAGATTTAAATCGGTTTCCTCTTCTGAAACAACTTCAGCCTTGGAGTTAAGTCCTTGGATATTCATTGGATCGCAGTAATGTCTGTACTGTTTGCATAGTTAGGTTGTTATGAGACTAGTATGGCTGGGCCCCTAAATATTATGGGATGGTAGAGCTATGATGCTGTGCACACAGCACTCAACCCAGACATGCTGCATCCACAGCAGACTCTGCACACACCGTCCATCCTCTCACTAATTTTAAACACCAAGTTGTGGTCTTAGTCTGGTGTAATAATGGCCTGCGACAGTATTTTGAGTCTGTCCACTCTACTGTTTTCTTATCTTTCATATCTTTATTTAAAAGAGTGGATTTTAATTGGGTCTCTGTGTAGGCTGCTTAAACCAGAGCACCTTAATAAGAAATAAAAAATAAATTTGTTTTCCAAGTTTTTTGTCCACACATTTTTTTTTTATCCTTGGGTGTAGGAACAATTTTATTCTTAAATGATGTCTGCGTTAGTGTTAGACGTTATCTCAAACTGATCGGATGTTGGAGAGGAAGAGCAGCAATTTTAAAACATGAACTCTGAAATTTAAGGTGCTTTACTTAGAATACATCCTTAGCCATGAATGCAAAGGCAGCAAAAATATTTCCATGAGGCTCATTGATGTGAGTAGTAGGATAAACAGCAGTGTGTATCAAAATACAGCTTGAATAAGTAGGTTAAATACTGTAGCATCACAACTGATTGTTATTTGCGACTCGTTCAGACAAAAATGATCCCCAGGAATTAACACAAACACACAGGATTACACACAAGGTAGCCAGCAAGGTCTGTGCCAGCATTTGTTTACATTCCTTTTTTTTAGTAATCCCTGGCATTTCTTACAAAATGACATCATGCAAGTCGTACACAAGCTACAGTCTGCTGGTACCATATCTCACACTGTTTTCTGATGTGACACACGGGCCATTATGTCAGACACAAATATTCTGTTAGCTGATTTAAAAAAAAAAAAAAACGCTCTGTAGATTTTCTCCGGTTGATTTCTTCCCTGATGTTTTTACTACGCAGATGAGATTAAACACGGAGAACTCTGTTAGCTCTTCTCCAGGAATTCCAGCTGAGACATTGTGGTTCAGCAGGCAAGTAGCAGGGAAATGACTCATCATCATTTTTGTGGTCTGTACACAGTGTGCAACTGCAGATTGAGATTTTTAATGTTTACTTTTGTGTTACATGTTTTGGGTTTAAGCGTGGTGCATCCTCCCACACTTCTTGTTTTTAGGCACCAAATTGAGAACACCTTCAGGTGCATACTGTGGAAAGAAATCCTGTGGATATTTGAGCCCTCAGAACACAAATGTTTAGCAAAAATGTCAGCCTCTGAACTCGCACAAGCCCTTAACCATGACACTAGGCTGAACTACAACAACCTTTTTTAGCAGAGATGATGTTCCTGGCAATGTTTATGACTGACCCATTTTTCAGATTAATGCCAACCCATCAATAATGCTCTTTACAGAAATGATCAAATTCTTCTAAATTTGAACTTATTCATGAGTTAGTTTTTCACTTTTAACAGGAGTTATAATGTACTTTTAATGCATTCTTCGATTTCTCCCTCTTAAAATAGCACATGGTGGTTTTTAACTTTCTAAGCATCTCCAGCCAGAGACAGTTATTTATTTAGTGTCTTGAAATGGTTTATCTTTGAAAAACTTAATCAGTCAGCTTTGAAAAAATAGAGTAAATTGAACTTTGGCCTTGATTATGTAATTTGTCACCAATAGAAATTTTCCAAACCCTATCTGGTGGAGTAATTAACTTATCCGATGAGAACAACACCTGCAAGTTGACTGAGAATAAGATAAAAATAGATTGAAATGCCTGTTATTGTCCCACGGTAACGAAGTTCAGCTGTAACAGCAGCTAAGTGACAAAGCATCTAGGCATGTACTAAGAGATAGTAATAGTAATACACTATTACTAGCATATTAATAGTGTATTACTATTAATACACTATTAATAGTAATAGTGTATTAATATTAATACACTAATACTATAGTATTACTATAGTATATTGCTATAGTAATACTATAGTAGTATACTATAGTATTACTATAGTATATTACTATGGTAATACTAGTAATATACTAGTATTACTATACATATCTATCTATCTAGCTAGCCAGACAGACAGACAGATAAAAGAGAAACTAGATGTCACTTTGGAAAGGCCTGATGTCACGTTGTATGGTTTGATTGATTCTTTTTGCTTGTTTTGCCATTTATTTTCTTAAATAGTATTTATTTTAGAAAATAAATCCTGCTTTGTTTGAGAATACAGGAACCAAAAAAAAGCAAGCCTGCAGACAGTGAATAGGCAGCTTCCTCTCAAGGGAAAAAAAATAAGCACCTGTGTGCCATTTGTTTGAAATATTGCAGGACTGTTGTTCCAACATGCAGGAATTACAGGACATTGTGTCCGGAGGACTTAAAATCTATAAATTGCTTATTTTAAATCATTGGTATGATTCTGTATGGTTTATACAACAAAAACAGGCACTAACTGATTCTACTTTGTACCATGTAAGCCAACCTGGTAGGAAGAAATCATCATTACCCTCTGGGTTTGAAAAATCACTAGATCAGGCTATCGTGGGGACATATGGAGGTGTTTTAAAACACAACTCAAACTCATTACTTCCTTTTCAGACATCCTGGAAAAAAAAAAGTTTGGCAAGGCAAAAGAAAGATAATTGTGGACCTGCGCAGGCTAGTTCAACCTTGAGAAAAATCTC